>OY747706.1:18424029-18619029 GCA_963556495.2 Valencia hispanica
CCTTGGATGAGAAGCAACCCCACACATGAATGTTCTCAGAATGCTTTACTGTTGGCATGACACAGGACTGATGGTAGCGCTCACCTTTTCTTCTCTGGACAAGCCTTTTGCCAGATGCCCCAAACAATGGGAAAGAGGTTTCATAGGAGAATATTACTTTGCCCCAGTCCTCAGCAGTACATTCACCATACTTTCTGCAGAAGGTCAATCTGTCCCTGATGGTTTTTTTTTGGAGAGAAGTGGCTTCTTTGCTGTCCTTCTTGACACCAGGCCATCTTCCAAAAGTCTTCGCCTCACTGTGCGTGCAGATGCGCTCACACCTGCCTGCTGCCATTCCTGAGCAAGCTATGCACTGGTGGCACTCCGATCCCGCAGCTGAATCCTCTTTAGGAGACGATCCTGGTGCTTGCTGAACCTTTTTGGACACCCTGAAGCCTTCTTAACAAGAATTGAACCTCTTTCCTTGAAGTTCTTGATAATCCTATAAATTGTTGATTCAGGTGCAATTTTAGTAGCCACAATATCCTTGCCGGTGAAGCCATTTTTATGTAACGCAATGATGGCTGCACGCGTTTCTTTGCAGGTCACCATGGTTAACAATGGAAGAACAATGATTTTAAGCATCACCCTCCTTTTAACATGTCAAGTCTGCCATTCTAACCCAATCAGCCTTACATAATGATCTCCAGCCTTGTGCTCATCAACATTCTCACCTGAGTTAACAAGACGATTACTGAAATGATCTCAGCATGTCCTTTAATGACAGCAATGAAATGCAGTGGAATTTTCATGGCAAAGAAGGACTATGCAATTCATCTGATCACTGTTCATAACATTCTGGAGTATATGCAAATTGCTATTATAAAATCTTAAGCAGCAGCTGTTCCAATTTCAAATATTTATGTAATTCTCAAAAATTTTGGCCACGACTGTACAACTGAATTGAGATTACTTTTCTTGTAAAGTGCCTTGAGATGACGTGTTGTGAACTGGTGCTTTAGAAATAAACTGAATTGAACTGAATTTTACATTTAGCTGTATTGCTTCTTTAGTTAGTTTTTTTTTTACCAATGTCAGAAACAATATATTTATTTATATGTGATAAGAATAATTTTCCAAAAATATAAGCAGTAAGCAGAATTAAATTCACCTACTTACAACACATCAGCTAAAAAAAGGTTAGTAAACAACTTTAATTCACTCCATGTGGAAAATTATTCCAAATGTTACTGTGTCACATTTTTTTCCCTATTTCATTTTAATAAAAGCATGCCATTTGCAAATGCTTGGCAATCTTTTCTCGTGCTACCCACCTTAAAAGCCAAGCACGAGTACTTTAACCCTACACCATTTAGCACATGAGGTCACTCATTGCTGATAATTACAACATCTGTAATTTCCTGTCTTCTTGTGCTATACATCAAGCCTGAACTTTACGGAGCTTAAGGTGTCAATCTGCTCTATGTATTTCCCTTTGCATTAGTGAGTTTGAGTGACATTTAAGTCTCACAAATGTTGTTACCAGGCTGCCACTGCCTACTCATCCACAACCTCAGAATTTGCAAGTGATTTTAACCATTGATTACTAAGTGGAAGTCTAATGCAAGTGTATTCAGGCGTATTTAAGAGATGTTTAATGAGTTCACTTAAGTCAATCACTGCTCTTTTGTTAAAATAAGAAGAAACGGCACCAAAATCTGAGAGCTGTAATATGCACAAATCAGAGCTCACTTAAAAAATAATAATGTAAAATGTGTGAGAACTGTGTGAGAACTGCTATATATATATATATATATATATATATATATATATATATATATGATTAAAACTACATAGAAATTTTGCACGACAGATTAAGAAAAAATACCTGTTTCCTATATTTAGCCATGCAGAGGATAGCCATGCTCTGTTGCCAATAGTCTTCTTTTTTACAGTTTGATTAAAGGCTTTAATCAATCACAATCCCAGCCTCTGTATTAATCACTTCATCAAGCAGTTGATGCATTAGGTTTTTAATGGACTCCATTAATTTTGATTTCTCCTCTCTTCATCTTATCGAAAGGCCTCTCCCAATCTGGACAGATAAAGAGCGAGAAGCAGGAATGGCTGGCCTGCAGTGGCAAGAGTACAGGCAAGAGCACTGCATTAACTTCATTACAATCACTCTGTTCAGACTTAACCAATTTAGTAGTGGCAATATGGTATCCTGAGCAATGGGTAGGTAAACCACAGAGCAAGGCTCAGATAAACAGGGGCCCATTCATTTTTCTCCTCAAGTGACACAATGGTGATGTGTGATCCTAATAAGATTAATACCCCCTGGGTTTATTTACTCTCAGTGCCTCCATGCACCCTTTAATGCTACTCTTTAGTGCTCGAAAATATATTTTTTAGCCTGCATATTGTTAGGATTGAAACTAAAAAGATTTATTCTGTATAAATGTACTGAATGACTTAAAATACAAATCGTAGTGTTATGGACCATATACAAGTTGGGGACAAGGTAGCACTAAAAGTTACTTCATTACACATTATTGGCTCGTGTTTATTGGCTAAAAAGTATACTTTACAACAGATATCTCTTTTCCAATGATACAGCGAATTGCACTTTTATTCATAGCCCTTGAAGGTTTTCACATTTGTGACACAACACAAACCTCAATGTATTTCAATGGGATTTTCTGAAAGAGACTAAAACAGAATTGTGCTGAATTGTGAAATGAATCAAAGCAGACATGTTTTTTTTTTTTATAAATAAAAATCTGAAAGGTTTAGCATGCGTACACCGCCCTGAGTCAACACTTTGTAAAATCACCTTTCGGCCCAACTACATATTCAGGTCTTTTGGGGTATGTCTCTACTAGCTTTGTAGATCAAGAGACTAAAGTTTTTCCAACTGAGTTGACTTTGACCAGGCAATTTTAACACATGACTATGTTTTCATCCGTTCCGTTCTATTGTCTCTCTTCTTGTAGTTTAGGATCATCGTCGTGTTGGAAGGTGAAACTCTGCCCCGGTCTCAAGTCAAACAGTTTTTTTTGTTGTTTTTTTCACGATTGCCCTGCATTTAGCTCCATCAATCTTCACATAAACTCTAACTAGTTTCTCTCCCTCAGGTGAAAAAAAGCATACCAACAGTATGATGGTGCCATCAGTGTGTTTCATTGTATGTGTGGTGTGTTCAGGGTAATGTGCATTGCTAGTTCCCTGCCACACATAGTGTTTTACATTTTGGTCAAGAAATTAGCTTTTGGTCTTATCTTACCAGACCACATTCTTTAACATGTTTACTGTGTTCCCGATATGGCTTGTGACAATCTGCAAATGGGACTTATTGTGGTTTTCTTTCAACTGTAGATTTCTTATTGTCACTCTTCAATGAAGGTCAAATTTGTTGAATATGAGAATAATACAGTTGTCCTCAAAAGATTCTCCAAGCTGTGCAGTGGATCCCAGTAGCTTAACCAAAACAACATGGACCTTGGGTAGGTTTGAAGTGCTGTACTTTATTTTTATTTTCCATATTATCAATTAACCTTCAAGAGCTTCACAAAACAGCTCCATTTAAGTTAAACTACACACAGATGAATTATATTTACAAATTAGGTAACTTATGAAGATAATTAGTTGTATGATACTTTATTTCTTGGAATCTGAGTGAAGGAGATAAACACAAATGCATACGACATTTTTGCAGATGTGCTCTACTTTGGGACAGTCCACATGAAATCTCTTAAAAATACATTGATGTTTGTTGTTGTTGTATACGACAAAATGCTGAAAAAGTTTAAGAGGTATGAATAATTTTGTAAGGTACTGTATTTGAAGTTTCTGCTATATTCAATAACACATCAAAGTAGTCATTGAACTATCATGTTCTGGTCAGGAATGACCACAATTAGCAAACAATCCATCTCCTTTTAAGCTCCCTCACCAACCAACCTTGTCATAACCCGAACCACTGCAGTGTCTGGTTTGGATTCATGCACAGACTTTCCATCCCATCCATATCCCGATTCCCCCCCCCGCCCAATCTGCCCTCCAGCTTCTCCTCTTCTCTCCATTGTGCGCTAAAAAGCTATTGTCTGCATCAACTGAAACTCTGCCGCTGTTACGAGACAGCGGTGAAAAACATGAGAGTGCACAGGTTTGGAACGCTGAATAGAAAATTGTACTTAAGTGGTCTTCTCTTGCCCATCACCTCTAACCTCTACCCTCCTCCACATGAGAAGGGCTGCCGGGGTGGGCTGCGAGGGGAAGCCAGCAGGGCAATAGCAAACTTGAAAGCAGCCAACATTTGCAGCACTCTTGAAAAACAAGCATTTCACACCTGAAGCCTTTCATGCAGGGCCTCGAGGCATCCCCTTCAAGGCATTTAATTGGCTATTGCTTCAGAGCTCGTTCAGCATGCCCATTATGGCGAGGCAACAAGCAGCCAAGTATGCTAAATGAAAAGGGTCCTTCTCCCAGATGGGCCCAGTGGTATTAAAAACTGCCTGATCACTTCTTGTTGACTGGCGGTGGTTATTCAGATGTATGCACATGTACAAATATCTACATTACTGACAGTGAAATAAATAAGACTGTTCATAAATCTAAAGAATAAAGGCCTCAGGATTTTTTTTAAAATTGCAAATACAATAGAGATCATGATTCCCATATACAGTGCATTGACTAACCTAATTTTATGACTTCAGAATTCCCATTTATTAATAATGGCATTCGAACAAGCTGTAAAACTTTTCCTAGTTATTGTGAGCTAGTGGAAACATTAGTATACCCTGCGGCATGCCTCCACACATCAAACCCTTTGATCATGTGCACTTCCAGTTGAAATGAAGACAGTCATGGCTCTGCTAAACACATATTTTATGCTTTAATCTCCGCCGTAGGAGGCAAGGCCCAGGGATATGGTGTTCCACTTTTGTTTGGCAGTTCTACCTAAAAGATATAGTCTGCTTCCTTCCTCATGCCATCTGCCATCTGAAGTTTCACCCATATCAGCCTGAGGCGTTGGAGCCCTCGCTGAAAATGTTTTTAAGGGCACCCTCACTCCCCAAGGATGGACAGCCTTGAGGGAACCAGATAAAGTAGGTGTTTAGTCTCTGGACCACTGATGAGGAAGGGATTGGCTTTGAGCTGGGACTCATGGGAAATCTGGCGTGCAAACTAATTACGCTGTGCTGCCAAACTGTCTGTGATTACAAAATGGAGAGGCAGCGAAGGTGGAGCTTATGCTTTATCAATTGCCCTAGTATTTCTTTATAAGAGAGAGAAGCTAAAGCTAATGAGCTTATGTAAGATGTTCTTTTTTATATTTTACCTTTTGACTGTTACTTAGTTACATAGCTATCAAATAAAAAAACATAAATAAATAAATGTATTCAAAAGTTGCACAAAAAAACTTGAAAGATAAAAATAAATAAAAATCCCGCAAATTCTCAGGACGTTTCCGCCACAGCAAATATCCAATTACTTTTTGCTTGTTTCCCCACCTGGCAGTCACACTTTGTAGAAAGCCTCTTAAAACCAGGTTAGTTCACAAATTATCTGCTATATTTGTATTAACGCCTCAGCTGGTGGTGCAGACAGCCCCTGAAGACAAGCACCAGGCAAAATCATTAAGGGCACAATGGACTGCTAGCTTTCACTGTGAACCAAACCCAAATCATACAAGCACCACAACTTTTCTTTATGGCAAATACATTTGTCTTTAAAATAATTTATGCTTATCAAGATATATCTTGAATGCACATCACACATTCAATATATAAATTCCTGGTTACTTTTTAGAAGATTCCAGGATTTAGTTGTTAAAACTAAAGTGATTATTTCAAAGTTATTGGTAGTAAAATGTGTCAATCAAAATCAAACTGGAATAGAAACAGCACATCAAAAATACAAGGTGACAGAGTACAAAACAACAGAGAAGAATTACCTTCAAGAAAACAACAACAAAAGAAACAGTCAGCCTCAAAATTAGAGTATAAGTTATAAGTTTAGAAATCAGAGCAAGTCATACAAAGCAAAATACAAAGAGCTAAATTTACAAAACATTAATAAAGACAAAAAATCAGCATCTCAAAAATGTACATTTTCTGCGCTGTTTTACTATTACCAATATTTCTTATTACATTATTGTATTATTTTTTCTATGTATATATGTGAACTAACCTGGGTCATATATACATCAAAAAACAACATCACATAATGTGGTATGCAGTGCTATGCAGGGTTATGCACATCTGGACATCAGAGTTTATACACTATATATAGTTCAGAGAATAGCTGAAGGGCTGCAATAAAGCAGAGCAATGATACTTACAATACAATAAATCTTCAATGTTACCTCCCTCATTTTATTACATTATGTTTTCATCACATATGAATCTGTTTAGCAGATGTCTCACAGCACTGTGACTTTGGTAATTTATATTCTAGCCAATAATCTGGTTATAAACTGAGGCTTGTCACCAACTCAGATGAAGAACATTTGTCAAGGGTGGAATGTCACCACAAATCTGAGACATGACGTCCTTAAAATAACTTTTTACTCCCTTACACGCGCAGATGCTTGATTGTTATCCCCCCATTCTCACTCTAATAACAGCCTCGGCACGCTGAGGGTTAAAAGAAAGGAACTGATTTTATAAGGGGAACAGTAGGCACAGTCATGGATCTAATCATCACGCGGGATGCAGGTAACATCAGTCAGTGACATGGTGCAACATGATATCAGCCGCGGAATAGATCACTGTCTGTGTGGTATACGTTGCAGCACTTGTGCTGAGACCTCATCCTTCGAAGGGGCAAACTGGTTGTGGTTAGGGAACTGAACTTGGGACAGGAGGGCTACAGGTTCAATAACTGCAGTCAGACTCTGAGCAAGATACTTAACCTGAGCTGCCTCGATGAACATCCCAACTAATAAATAGATGGCATATAAACTGTCAGCACAGCGCCGGCAGATAGTGGCGCTCCAATAATATGCATCCTATAACACAATACAGACTTTTAGAAGTATATGCAGGGCAATATATTTTTTCTAAGATATGTTTGCAACATAATGCACAGCAGTAGGTACTTGAATCAGTGCTTGTTTTTATTGTCTTTTCTAATGCACAATCCTTAATTTTGAAAGTTTCTTCCAAAGTGTTTAATTCTTTTGTTGAAAATTACACCCTAAGCAATCAAATATTGGTCACACAAAAAAAAAATATATATATTCCTTTCAGTGGGTATTATTATGTCTGATGCTTAAACCTTTAAGCAGGGTATGGTCTGTTTTCTACCTTGGCTCCTAAGTTTCTGTCCAATGTTCAGTGAGCATAGGAGGAAAATCAATAAACCAACAGGACAGCCAGTCTCAAAGGATTTCACTTTGGATTAAGAACAGGGGGTGGACAGAGAACATAATGTAATGCTGAAATTGCATTATGACATTATCAAAATCCGCATTGATTACTGATGGGTAAAAATAAAAAGGTAATTCTACAAGTAGTAATTGAAATGAAATCCAGAAGCCAATCGTTCGACTAAGAGAGATAGCCAATGACATGACATTAAGCAATGTGAGACAAGGGGCAGTGGTTTAAGTGATCTGGCAGGCAGTACGATGCCCTACTGTCAGGATCGATCAGTCCTGCTGAAATTTAGAGCAACACTCTAAATTGGCCTTAATGGTGTGTTTCATCCTCGGGTCTCCTCCACACATTGACTGAGAGCCAGTGTCCTTCATCACGGCGGGTTCCTGCCCTCCCTTTCAATCTGGGCATACCACTGATCTCTGCTCTCTGAGGAGAAGGGGAGCAAAAAACAGGCCCCGCGAGCACCCCACACAGCACCGCGTGGCTTACATCCCACCTCCAATAATCACAGAGTTTCCCACTTTCAAGGCACTAAAATAGGCTCCAAAACAAACCCCGAGCCCCCACTGTGTGCCAAGCAATTTTCTGATCTGCTCAAAATCCAGTTCTTGAGTGTGTGAATTATCAAATGGCGGAGGAGAGCATGAATAAAGTAAGCGCCGTGAACTAGCTGTGCAGTGCGGTGGTGGCTTCTGTCTCGGCCGGTAATGGGGCAGAGCCATTAAGGGACACAAAAAAAAGAAAAGAAAACCTTACTCCCCTTTTTTCCACACTGTTGGAAAGTAATCTGCTTACATCATTAGGCTAAGCTCGCTAAAAACAAATTACCAGATGTGTTGCTTTTTCTCTCGTTTTGTTTTTGTCAGCGTTTTAACATACTCTCCTCTCGTTTTCCTCGCTAGCGCCACCTCCTCTCTCCTGCGCGTCTCTACACAATGAGGCCCTTTGCAAATAACAACAATTGGAAAAAAGAAAAATCTCCTCCCGCTATTCACAAGCCCTATCTGGTTCTGTTCACACCCTTCCATTTTGCATCCGATCCAGTCATGTAGCAGCTAATAACCCGAGAGCGGTGCAGGAGAAGAATAAAACCGCCTGCAGTCACACTTGGTGGCGATTTTTTTTAAAGGGTCTAGTTTAGCTTATCACATTAAAACCCATTTAGAGATAAAGACATGTCCCGGCTCATATTATGGCCGTGCGGCATGCTGAGAATGCAAACACATATTTCAATCTACCTCCCTTTAAGATATTTCTAAGAGTACTTGTTTTATTAACTCTAAAGTCAACCATGAATAATTAGGAGTTCTATTCTCTATAAGGACCATTACATTTTAATTTTGAATATCAGATGGTGACATATGTAAAGTTAAGTATTATGTTTTTATCTATCACATATATAAAGACTACAATTTCCTTAAGTAACACATATGAAGTAGAAAGGCTATAATTGCACCTGAGACAATATGCATTAGCTGTACACATTTAATTATTTATAATAATTATGAAAATTATTACAATAGTTATTATAACCATTATTGTTAGACTAATTATTATATAATAATTTTAATATCAATGTTATAAATGATAATAGTAATAATATTATTATTATTATTAGTATTATTATTATTATCACCATTATTATTATTATTATTATTACACAATTAATATTGTATTACATATTTTAACGATTTGAATTGATATATACATATAAATGCTGAATTATTATAATACATAATATGCTACAGTGTTATATTACCACACAATTGTTTTTACTATAAGCTTCAATATAATTTACTATCATTATTATTAGTAGTAATAGGATTAGAATTATCATTGTATTCATTAAAAAAGTTCTCGCTGTTTTATTATTTATATAAAGAATTTAAATCTATCCTATATTTCTTTATTAAATTCAGGATTGTGCTCTAAAACTAAACACCTTGCTTTGTATTGTGGTGCTAGTAATACTTAACTTAAACCCAATCTTTCCACAACCGGGTAAGGGACTTTCATTTCAACATTCAAGAAAGCAGGAAAATAGTCCTTCCAGTCCCGACATTATTTCCCTGGCACATAAAAGAATACATAAACAGTTTACATACTTTAAAATAAAACTGCGTGTGCATTTGCTTCTTATCAACCCCCCAGCAGAATTGTGATTCATAGAAGTCATTTAAGTGATAATGCACTCATTCACTGCGCTAACAAACACATAGCTCCTGGTTATCTTCATGTCTGGCATTGTTGTAACGCTATTCGACAAACAGGAGGCAAAAGAGAAAAAACCCCACCGGAGATGGCGATGATTGATAAATTGACAGGTTAATTTTCCGACAGATAATGAGACTAAGACCCTGAAAGTGGTTGAGAGGAGTCTCAGGCCCTTTGCTCTACCTTGCATGCAGTGCCATCTATCTATTGCTGGCAGAACCGCAACTGGGAGCAGGTTGACTCTGGCCCATGCCAAATGTTCTCTGGGTTAAAGCAGTTTACAAGCTGCTGATTTTTTTTATTATATTCCATCAGAAAACACCAGCCATAGTTTCACAAGAAATTATACTTGCTCTGAGTATTTGATTGTTAAACAACATACATATAAAGTTATGGAAAACATTGAAAAACACAAAAAAACTACCATAAATTACCTACTTAATTATTTAATACAATATCTTTGTCCAGTTTTTCCAGTTATGGATGTTAAAAAGATTTATAGCTTATCCTGGAAAATGTCTCTCTTCCTCCTAATCCTAATTCCTTGGACTTCTAATATGCGAGACAATATTATACACTATGATTTCAGAGAATACGGTCATTTTCTACAAAGACGCAATTAGCAGAACTGCATACGCGCAGTTTTAAAGAAACAACCAGACAATCCAACTTTGGAGCTTAATTAGAGGGCGAACTATTAGAGGAGAAGAGCGGGTTTAACCAGAGGGCAGAAAGGTTTCTATAGCTTACACACGTTTCCACTGCTTGTCACTGCAGTGTCAAAGTCTGCAAGCACTCTAATTAAGTCTCCACCAAAGTTGGACAGAAAGCTACTCTGCATGAATCAGCACACACACTAATAATGCTAATCAAACAGCACTTATACGAGACGTAAAACTCTTCGTTTCTTTCGATTTTGCTTAATCTGGTCATGAATGTTGTGTGCAACTTAGTTTATTACACCGAATACATTTGGAAGAGAGAGGACTTTGTGAACGCAAGATTCCCAGGATGAAGGATGAGTTAGGGTAACAAGACTACAACATACTTTAGTAATTTAGAAATAGTAGTAATACATCTTTAAAAATATTTTACATTTTTAAACATGCTGAAATATCAAATATATAATATTTAGAAATATTAAAATATATATTTACATTTTTGTAATATTTGAAAACATACATAACAAATATAAAATATTTGACTAACTCACATTTGTCATTTTTTTGCTAAAATTACTAAAATAAGTTCAATTTTGAATAAATTGGGTTATTCTTTACAGAATGCATTGTTTCATCTTTAGTACTCTATAAGAGGACAAAAAGATGGTTCAATTTATTTTTTCTATTTCAATTCTTGTGTACATCTTTGTTAGGTTTGTTTATCCGGATTTTTTTCATGAATTTCTTTTTTATTTTCACTACTTGATTATGTTTAAGGTTGTTTTATATATTTGACTATTTAATTTTGGCAGAATATGATATTTTTTATTTTATTTCTCTAAGCTACTTTTAATATTCTGACCTTGAAATGAACACAAGTGGATTAAAAAAATGTACATGGCACAATGAGTGCAGGTGTGTGAATAAAGCAGGGACAACCTTGTTTTGTACAACCGGTTAAATAAAATTTGACCAAAGCCCTGAATGAGGAGCACACTGCATGTTGCCATGGATGCAAGATGAAAAAAAAACCAAAACATATATTTGCTACTTCTGAGTTGCTATACTATATTTGGAAGATGTAAACATAACTCTAATTATATTAACAAGAAGAGCGAAAATAGAGCTCCAGTCCTAACTCATGGCGCAAACTATTTTCTTTGTGTCCAAACATCACAACAGGTTAGTCCAGCACCTCCTGCTCTCAATCAAATTTATAATACAGGGTTGCAAATCTAACCAAAACTAAACACCAACAAAGCTAAGAGAACTTACAAAATATTCTATTAAGGTGAGTCTTGTCTGGGAATATTGAAACTGAGAGGGCTTTGTGGTTGTGAGAAGAATTCTGTCTTAAGGAGTCATTGTGTTGCTGTAAATGTGGCTTATTATCAATAAGCACATGGTCACAACTAGGGGTGCCTCACTCCACCCATTCATTTGAACAGTCGCCTAAGCTCTGACAGACAGCACATGAACGAAAGGAAGAGTGCAGAGGACACATCTTGGGGGATTCACCCCATCTGAGGCTCCAGAGCACCCAACAGCTTGATCCCGTGTCACTCTGAGGGCAAGGCTTGGCTCTCCCTTGATTCGCTTTTGAAATCTAAACGTTTAATTGTGGTCAATGAAAGGAGGTTCAAGCAAATGAATGGTTGAGGAATATGAACAGAGGGGAGGGGCCGTTTCAGAGTGGCAGGCTGTAAAATGAGTACACATAAGAAGCAGGAGGGATAAAAAAAAAAAATCAAGAGGGAATAATGAAATTAGGGATGGGGCGAGCGAGGAAGAGAAAGCAAGGGCAGTGGAACTTGAAGCGCTGACCCCTATCGTCTGCGGTGAAAAGCAAGAGATTAGAAAGTGTTTCATGCTAATTTCCATGGAGATTTCTGTAATTTCTCAAAAATTACTTCTTCCTCCTTTGATTTTTCCATACTGCCAGGCCCCCTGCTAGTGTTGTCGGGGTGGTCTACTCTATCACGCCTCTGCTCTCGCGGGCCCCTCGATGGCCCCTCGCTGCGGCCAGCCGTCGGGAGATTACTGAAGCGGCGCTGACGTCTCTATCAGCTCGCGCCACTGTCATGCCCTCTCTCAACCCACTATGCTCACCCGATCCTCCCTCCCCCATCCTAGCATCTTTTCGGCGCCCACCAATGCAAACCCTCACAGATCTGTCAGATGATGGCTTCATTGGTACTCATGACTCCCCGCATACTCTTTCTTCCCATCTTCTCATCCATCTTAGAAAGCTGCACCTGAAGAGAGATTTCTTCCTCCCCCCTCAGCTTCCATTGTAGACTGCTTCACCTATTGCTATCCCTCAGCCTTCACTCTTTCTGCCTCATCCTGGTTTGTGCTTCTGCCTGCCACATCAAAGGAGAACCAGGGTCACGGAGCCACAGGCATAGAATATAAATGCAGCCAACTCCATGGCAGTATAGGAAATCAATCCTCTAAAGATAGCTCCATAAACTTTCTGAACCCATCATCAGTCTCTGATACATATAGCAACATATAGAAATGTTTTGTGGCTCTTTGCAGATTGCATACAAAGCTTTATGTAAGTCTAAAAAAAATCTGTCAGCTGTTACAATACTGTTTAAAAGTATATTTCCTTAGTTTTTATAATGAAAAAAATTTCACATAAAAATGTGACAAACTTTGATTCTGTTCTATCATGAGGACATCTCAACAAATAAGAATATTAAGCAAAGTTAATTTTTAGGTAATTAATTTAAAAAAAGTTAAGTTGATATATAGATTCATTACACGTTTCCGGTAATATTGATGTATTAAGGCTGAACAGTTCAATCTTTTTTTAAATTAGAATAAAAAATAAAAAAATAATAAGAAAATGATGTTTGACCCCTGACTAAACAATAAGTAACACTCTACCCACGATGGTCAAGCCACAAAAGGTCATTGCAATGAAGCTGGCTGTTCACAAAGTATTTTATCCAAGCATGATTGATAGAAAATTGAGTAGAAGGAAAAAGTGTGGTAGAAAAATGTGCAAAAGTATAAAGAACTGAATTTTGACTCTCCATAACTGCATCTGAATTACAGCTAGTTGACACAGTGGCTTGAGTTGACCTTTGCTTTAAATCTGGTGCTAATATGATTAAAATCTCATTAACAGTTATTTCTCCTCCATTTCTGCATAACTCAAAACTCTAACCACTGTCAGAGATCCTCCAGTACATAATTTATTATAACACATCATTTTATGTGTTATATACATTATACAAAGAAATAAACAGAGTAAGACGGTCTGACCAAAGAAAAACTGAAATTGGTATTGGGCAGGAAAAGCCTCATCTCATACTCTAAACAAAATATAAGGGTAATCCAAATATTTTTTAAATACACTGGCAGCACATTTTTAACTGTTTATGGGAGACTTCTAGTAAAAAGTAGATTAACAGAAAATAAAGTCTCTAAAAATAACAAGGCTGCAGAAACAAGTAAACAACTTTTGTCGGAGGCCCTGAAAAAAATGTTCAAGCCATCATTTACAAGCGATGCATCATACAATATGTCAGTAATTGACTTAGTTTGTCTTCACCACCTGTGATGCCGTAGGACTGTCTTGCAGACGATGGAATGATAACTGACTGAATGATAACCAGAAAGGAAAAAAAAAGAAAAAAATGACACAGAGGCAGAAACAGTATTGTTATGAATCCAAAGAGTCTCTGGATGAATGAGAAAACTAGCGTGACAGGCAGACACCGAGGACTGCGGCGGGGTTGGACGGCTCAGTGTGTGGGGGCGACTGGCTCCGGTTGCTTAGCATTAGTATTAGATAAACACTCTGTCGGAAGATGTCAACGTCTCCATTAATGCCAGAGCTGCCACACGGGCTGTACTTGAGTGACACGGTGTTTTGTGGAGTGTGACAGGGGTTGTAAATGCTAACTCTCTCTGGCTAGATCTCTGAGCCTGACGGAGGCAAACCCACGACGACACCTGTGACTGCAGCGGAGCTGTGCGTTTGACACTGTGAGGCGATGATAATATTGTCCTGTCATCCTTATCCGATAAACAGCACTGAACTCTTTCACTATAACTGCCAATAAATTCATAATGCAAGAGTCCGTTTTAATTTAATTTTGAACATACAATTGCAACATTTTTTTATTCTAAATTAGTCTTTATTTTAATGCTAAGCTGAATTTGAAGCTTATTCAGAGACACGAGCAAAAGCTTAAAAAAAAAACCTTTGCTTGCTTATCATTCTGCTAACCACAAGCAGATTAGCCTCATCTGGAAGTGTGGCTGGCCCAGAAGGCTTTGCCATAGTCTTTACAAACCACAATATGAAAGCTGTGTGTTCAGCACAAGCCTAATGCACTTAAAGCCAGCCACAAGCCACATATTTAGCCGCAGAATGAGCAGGATATGGGTTTTTCCATGCTTTCACCGCCCGAGCCATGGCTTTTCCCAGCCAGTAATTACACTGCCAACACTGTTCCAGTCAAAAATATTAAATGTTTTTTGTCGTTGTTGTTTAAAAAAGATTTCCATATTTACAAATACTTCATGCTGGACCATTCTAACAAATAGACAAATACAGAAAATGAGTTTCTACGAAAAGCAAAATAAATAGCTACCATGTAATGTTAAATACTGCATTTAAATAATCAAAACTAAATGTTTTTTTATAAAATGCTGACAAGAAGAAACAAAAAAACTGCATGTAAAGCTCACAGTGTGAGAGATTTTCACAAAATAGCAGACAGAATAAAACACGTCTTGGCTCGATAATTCTGGCCATCTCGGAGCTGCTGAGTTGTTCTGCAGGCTGGAGGGCTGGCCACTGTAGTGTGCTCTCCCCCCACTACCCGCCCCCTAATGCCCTGTCCATTGATCTTTCCCGTAACTACAGCTCCACACAGAAACCCACACAATCTTTGCAGAGTAGTGCTCCTAGGCACCCCCCACTTCAAAAGGTGCATATTTACTCTTAGAAATTTAGAGAAAGTGCAGCTGTGGATGCATCCTCCAACCCCAGTCAATGATAGGGCCGGTCCTCCTGACCCCCCCACTTCCAGCTCGCCCTGCTGGCTAATAAAGTGCTTCTTAGGCTTGGTGGTTTCCCTAGAAGCCTTATGGGGTTGTTTCGAACTAGCACTTAGGTTCCTTTCCATCAAGTCTTCTTGAAAATTGATTTTTGGAGAAATATTTATCTTGTGGCTCAACAAAGTTCCAGAATGTCCCACTGTCTTTTTTTTTTCCTTCGCTCTCCTGTTAGTCAGAAAAGATTTCTGCGTGGACGTTCTGCAGGATGACTGAATAAAACTCTAAACAACCAACTTTTTGTCTGTAGAAGTGAAAACTAAAACAAACTATACCCAGCTGTGGGTATTTTAACCTGCATTCACAAATTATGATTAGAAAGCACATCAATCAAAAGACATTTTGATTCCCTATCTAGGAGGGGGGGATAAAAATGATACAATTAGCATTTTTTTTCAATAAATCTACACATGCCTTACTTAACATTTCCTGGTTTTCTTGTCTTAGACAAAAGTATTTAATGTCGGGACACATTATCATAATCGTCATTCTCAATTTTCAAAAACAAATGTGTATTAAGGCTAGCTAAAATAGGCCTTTTGGTGAAAACCAGACAATCAAAATCTTTTGTAATTAGCACAGTGATATTCTCATTACCAGTGATTCAAGCTATTCTGCGCTGCCTCTTGTCCTTTGCAACAATTAGAAAAATATATGTCGGCTGTGATTTTTCTTCTTTTTTTGTCTCCTTTATTTAACTTTAAATGGCTGTCTGCAAAGTGGCACAGTGGGGATTTATTCAAAAACAATGACATTTACAACTCAAATTTGGAAGAACTGCGTTCACTTTGTGCTCAGCGGGAAAACCCAAGTTTGAAGCGAGTGCGATAAAGGTCGAAAACAATTAGCATAACACCACAGACAGTCTCGACGATGTATCATTTATTCTGCATAAATTATACCAGCTGTAGAGAAAGACCATAAAAGTTTTGCTCAAGAAATGATCTGCATTCAATAGCCTGAAAAAAAGTGACCTCCTGACAGCATTCGCTGACATTCATCATTTGATTGTCACTTTGTAGGTAAGTGTCTGCCTAACCAGGCAGCTTCGTATGGCGATGATTGCATTCTTCAAGTCTGCCACAACGTTAGCTCTCAAAACAGAGAAAAAAATTGGGAAAAAAAAACCTGTTTCAATGTCATTAATCCCAACTTGTTTGGACTCTTCACACCAACTCTCCCACACATCTCTGTTTCTTCCCCTTTTTTCTCCTCTCAGCACATACTACCGCTCTCACTCTCTCTGCCTCGCTAACATGTTGACAGCAGTTTGATAGTAGGTATCAGTTTTCAGCAAGCAGCCTGGGAGGGAGAAAGGGATGTGGTAATCATCTCTATCTCCGGCTGCTTGGCAGCGTTCCCCTCGGCATGCTGGCAGACACTTGCCATTGAGCGGCTGTCAGGCAGAAAGGGTGTGGGATGTGGGCTCAGGCTACACAGGTCACGGTCACTTCTTTCCAAAAGCCACTGAAGCTAAAACCTTAAGTGGCATTTGAGCTACCTGCACTGTCAGTTCTGACACTCTGCAACACTAACAAGGAGACCACCGGTAGAGAGTCAAACTCAATTATGCCTCCCCGGTGTTTTTTCTTAATATAGCTAAGCTACTGCCAGACTTGTTTTCCTAACAGAAAGCACAGGCTTTTAACATTACAAGCATTGTCGTGTAGATGTGTGTGAAGGCATTGTGTGCATTACTTAAAAAGCACTTTGGCATCAGATTTGTCCTATCATGTAACACTGAATGCCAATTATTATTAATCATTATCAAATCAATGCAAACTATATATATATATATATATATATATATATATATATTATATTGATAATACCCAATGGTTCTCAATGGGGTATAGGTCTGGCGAGTTGGCTGGCCAGTCAAGCACTGTGATGTCATGGGCATCAAACCAGGTTTTGGTTTTGCATCTCCATACAGATCCTCAGCAGAAGGAATGATGAGGTCTTCTAAAACATTCTGGTAGACTGATGCGGTGACTTTGGATTTAAGAAAGCAGAGTTTACCAACACCTGCACCGTACATTGCACCCCAAATCATGACAGACTGTGGATATTTTACACTGGACCTCAAGCACCTTGGGTGCTGTTCCTCAACCGTCCTACAAACCCTTGGACCTTGATTCCCGAATGAAAGGCAGACTTTACTTTCATTGGAAAAGAGGACCTTGGACCACTGGCCAACAGTCCAGTCCTGAGACGCTTCCTACATTGGCTCAAGCTCAGAAGTGGTTTGACCGGAGGAACCTGACAGTTGTAGCCCATCTCCCGGATGCCTCTGACTGTGGTGGTTTTTGAAGTTGTGACTCCCGCCTCATTCCACTCTTTCTGGATCTCTGCCAGATTCATGAATCTTCTCTGTTTAAAATCCACTGAAGCCCACGGTCAGCTCTTCTGCTGGTGCATCTTGTCCTGCCACATTTTGCCCTTCCACTAAACTTTCCATTGATTTGCTTAAACACAGCACTCTGTGAACAGCCAGCCTCCTTAGCTTTGAACTTTTGTGGCTTACCCATCCCATGGAGGGTATCAATGATGGTCTTCTGGCCAGTTGTCAAGTCTGCAGTCTTCCCCATATTGAACCTAACTAAGACAATTGAACCTAAGTTAAACCATATTTTGATTGATTTGATGTGATCCTAATTTCTTTCTTTTTTTTCAGCAAAAACTAATAAGTAAATTGTGATTTCTTCACAGTATTCAAACTTTTTGAATGCCTGTTTTCGTGGGTTTTATGAGCTGGGAACCCAAATTATGTACAAATAAACAACTAAATACTTGAAATCGTATAAGTTGTGGGTCCTGAATCTATAATCTATGGAAGCTTAACGTTTTTGAATCATGGAAATAATAAAAACTTTTCCATGATATTCTAAATTTTTGGAATGGGTTTGTATATATATATATATATATTCTCCTTTTGTCCTTTTTGTTTGTTCTGTGATCCAATGCTGGCCATTCTAACAGGTGGTAGATTAGAGTCAAAGTATTTGGAAAAATGGACAGGTAATTTGAGGGAGGCTTGTAAAATAATATTCTATTACATATCAAATCAGCTGTTTGTTGGTACATACACTGAATACCAAATCTCTAAAATTCCCTGTTAAAGTGTCAGGTTTTTGTAATGTAAAAAAACTATTTTCAAACCTTTTCCAGCTTTAAAATTGAGAATAAAAAGAAGGAAAAGAACTGCAATAGTCTAGTTTCATGAGTGTACACACCCTTAAACTAATTTGCTGAACCTCTTTTTGTCTTCTTCATCTGTGTTCAACTAAAGTCCAGAAGTAAATCTTATAGCAAACGTATAGAGTCTTGAAAAAAGGTTCATTTAGGTTATTGAAAGACAGTTTGCGACATAAAAACAAAAATATTTAAAAAGACTAAATGCTACAGATTTGTTTGTTTTCAGTTCAACTGTACAGGTCACAAAAAAGTGGGCAAAAATTTGAAATGATTGATCATGGCTTGCTTATTTTTACATCAGAAAAACCTGCTGTTTTTAACAGTGTTGATAACTTTATATAAACATGGCAGGTACTTGAAAACATGAGTTTAAAGATTTTTAAGTTATTTAGACAAATCTTACAGAAAATCATTCTTTTTTTCTTTAACATGTTATGTTCATCTTCAATCAAAGCAATATACCTGAAATAACTACAACAGTTTTCTACAACCGTTACAGATTTTATTTTTGGTGTACCACCCTAAAACCATCAGTAGCCCCCATCTGACCAGACCAAACAAAACCTTTTGGTGGCGCCCCTGTCTTTTTCTCATTTAGTCACAAAGTTTATTGAGTAAAAATCTATATCACTGCTGGAGGGACATACAAAATAGATTTAATATAAAACCTATGTTAATCACTGAAGATTCTCTTTGTGTGTTCAGAATATATAGTTGTTTTCTTCACCATAACAACTCTGCTTTCATTTAGTTCTGACATCAGGTCATAAACCTGCAGCTATTATTTATTTAGAGTAATCACTAATTAGCATTTGGGATAAAAACATAACAAAAAAGTTCCAGTGAGGGATTAAAACTTTAGACAAAGCTACATGGAAAAGTGGTTGACTTTCAGGGCTGCAAAATGAATTGCGCTCGACAAGCTGCAGTCTCTCAGAAGCCGGACCTGTGATCTTTAGAGTGATACCCTCAAGTTCACAGCAACAAATACCCTCCATCACTCAGGGAGATCCTAAGTCTCTCTGTTGGCCAATTACTGCTTTTCAAAAGCCTGGGGCACCCAGGAAACTTTGACTCCTGGAAATAAAGACCAATCTCAGAAAGGAACGTTGCAGCTATTAAAATCTTTATAATTCTGTAAATCACAAGTGATTTGTTTTGCCCCATGGCTTGTTCCGATACATCCTTGCTACTATTGCAAAGGGCATGAGGTGACTGCAAGTGAGGAGAGCAAGCTTATTTTTACAACTAAGCTCGGTGGAAAAAAAAGGGAGAAATGCCTTTTTTCTTCTTCTTTTGGAGTGCAGAAGGCAAAGATCTCCTCTGTGTCATAATTGCCTGAAGTTAGAGAGTAAAGGCTCTGGACTCCTGATGTTAGTGCAGGCCTTTCATCAGGGGAGTTGGAGTCAGAGGTGCTTTCAAAGATCAGGCACTCAAGAGGATTCACTCTTGTTTTTATTGAAGTAATGAAGGCATTTTAAAGAGAGAATGAGAAGAAAACATCATCATATCTGCTGCTGTTGTCATTGTTGTTGGTGCTGTTGTCGCTGATGATGATTGCCGCTCCCCCTTATTGGGAGCAAACTTGCATTTTCAAAATTATTTCAGTTTTAAGCTATGATATTAAGCATGCCTTACTGATTAATTTTGGAGATGGATTTTGAAATTAGCCTGCTTATTAAAACCAAAGTGGGAGCCAAAAGTGGCAGAGAGGATCATGCAATTATGAGTAAAATCACTCCAATTAAACAGTGTCATGTTAAGTTTTAGAGAACACACACTCTACATAATATAATTACAAACGTGGATGTGAGAGAAAATTGAAAAAAAAAAGAAAACAGCAACAATATGGAATGAAGCATTCAAGGTTGATGGATTCTCGAAAAGCTCTTCTCTCCTCTGGTGTTCAGGGTTAAGGATGGCTCTCCTCGGCTGCTGCAGTGCTCTCCCTCCCGACAGCCACACTCCCCCTATTCAGCAATGCAAGGCCCTCTGGTACTAGACAAGGGCCCTGACTGAGGATGCTTTGATGCTTCAGCCTTTAAATCACCAAAGCATCCTCACAGAGCTGAGCAGATAGGGGAGCGGGTCGCAGGAAGGATGTCCCGACCATAAATCAGACTACAGGGGTGACAGGACGCAAAAGAGGTGAATTGTCCTTGGGTCCACGATGCTGGCGGCATCCCTTATGTCCCCCGTGAGTCACACCACCCTTTTTATTATTTGGGAGCAAGTCAAACAAATGCTCTACCAGCCATTCTTCCCCTCTCCCCACCCGTGTTTTTTTTTTTTCTTTTTTCCCCCCATAGTCTTCGAGGCTGGACCCTGCTATGAACTGTTTCCAGAGTCAGTTACTGGTGTAATTGAAAGTGCTTTGTCATCGCTTTCAGCCAAACACTGATGGATGTGAAGTTGAATGAGGTTTGGGTTTTAGTTATACGAGGGAGCCCGTGTAAGATTTATCACCAGAGGCTTAAAAGGCTACAAGGGACCATTAAAGCACCACCACCATCTACATCACAGTGAATTGTTCATTATTATTCATTAAAGAAAAATGTCTTTAATATCTCTAGTTCCCCCATGTGAAAACAAGAAATGTACATGCTTTTAAAAAGATTGTTGCAGAAAAAAAAAAAAAAACATATCTCGGTGTCCAGTGTTCGGCGTAACCAAAGTTTGGTAAGCTAAAATAGAAAACAAATCTATTCAATAACTACATTCTTTTTATCTCTTCATTAGTATTGCAATAATTTAACTTGAAAAGAACAGTAGAATAAATAAAAAATCCTGTTCTCTTAAATCTGAATTTCAAAATGTAACTTTTGCACGCTCTGCAGGTCCGCCAAACCTTCCCAAAGGTTTCACATTGTTTCATAATTACCGTGCTCTATGGAGAACCTTATAAAACCATTTAATTTAAATTCGGATCCAACATCCACATGCAAAGCGTGGGAGGTGCACTAGCTCTCATTGTCTCCCACTTATTACAGGCTGCCCCCAGCTGCCTAGGTTTGCGAGGGTAGGATCCTGGCTCCCATCCAGGATGGCTCTGATCTGGGCCTCTTTGTGATTTGAGGAGCAGAGCTGTGTCGGGCTGCTGTCCTAGAGCCATGCTGGAATACCAGAGCAGCGGTGGAGGTGCAGAGGCAAGTGACCTCGCTGTGTGATGTGAGAAGGAATATGGAGCAAGAGTTACGCATTAAGGTTGCTTGGATTATAAATAAAGTAGTGTGTGGTTCCCAAGCTGAGGAAAGGTGAATACCAGTGCTCACAGCACAATTGTAAATGGTGCCCCTATCTGAGCACTGGTTTAAGGCTGCCAAGATGGCACGGCCAAAGAAAATACATATATGAAATGCTTTTATTTTACAAAGGGGGTTAATTTTATTTTGTGCATGTCTATGTGTCCAAAATGTTTTTTTTGTTCTGTTTCCTAAATAAGTTATTATATATATATATATATATATATATAAAATTAATTAGTTGCTTCCTTCTTATGTTGAGCAAGTCATGGAAGACTCCAGGTAAACTTGCCTCTTGCTAATTTGTTTCCCTATTTTGACCAGTAGATTCCTATATTGCCCCTTTCAACTTCCATTTTGTATCTGTAAACAAACAATTTCATACACATCGACTTCAATCATGGTATACTAGCTTACTGTTTATTATAGAAATAAATAGCCATAAATATCTAGATGTAGCCTAATTTAATTCATCTTTGTACTTTCCACAGCAACTAAATAAAACTAAAAATTCACTGGAAAGTAGGTTGGTGACTGGATTTGGCCAATTTTACACCTGACCAGCCTTGGTTAATAATCAGCCAGTCAGACACAAAAAGTAACTATGGGAAGAACAGTCAGTCAGCTTTTGTGTTTGATGGTGTTTATAAATAAAGTTAACCAAAAAGTTGCCTGAAGCCTTGATAAAGTGTTGTATTTTCTACAAGTGAATCATAACACATTTTAAGTATTGAATAACATTGGCTTAACAGAATGAGAAATAAGAAATAGTCCATTAAACCTCTATTTGCTGCATATTTAAATAATGCATACTATAATTATTTTTCAACTTTCCTGTAGTTAACAGTATGAAAGAGAATGCTTTGCGAAAATGCTGATCCGCATGTTCGGAATTGCCTGTCACTGACCTTCCTGAGACCTGTGATGCTTTGGATCATCTTTTGGAGCCGCAGCGTAGCAGGGAGGAACAAAAGATCAAGACCCTGCCAAAGGCACAAATACAGAGAACAAACGAAGGGAAATTTACTTCAACAGGAAAACAGTCTCCACAATAAACACTCTTTACTTAAATCCACTACAAATGAGTAAAATTGTGTATGATTTCACTGCCAGCAAAAGTACAGGAAAAACTACAGAGTGGACGGATATTTTAGCAAGTTTTGTTGTGTAGCAAAATTTAAATTTTACAAACTTTAAATTTTTTATCTCAAGTATTTCATAACCCGAAATGTGCACAAATCTCTTAAAATGTAACAAATTGATATGATCCTGCCTGTGGGAAAATTAGCATGGTAAATGAACATTAACTTGCAGATGGTTAGATATGGGGAATGTTGTGGCTCCCTAACAAACAATTGATTAACTTGTAAACTCCCAATGCCCAGCTGTTATTCAAGCTGTTTAGCATAAATGAAAGAAGGGGAGTGAAGAAAGGATCCAGATGCTTTGAGTGCAGCAGAAAGGCAATCTGTCATTGTTCTCAACTAACACTGATGGATGCTGCTTTGAATGGGGATTGGTTTTACTTAAACATGACAAAGTGAGGGATGACATGCCATTGGTCACAAAGGTCTGGAGGTCCCGAAACGCCTCAGTGGTCCCTTTTTCAGCCAAGACAACCTCTTGTTCATGTATCAGCTGCCAATAAAAGAGGAAACGTTGTCGGGGCACGCTTTTAGCTTGTTTGTTTTCCCATGTGTTGATGACAAAATTGAAAACTTAGAAAATGAACAAAACTTCCACACATACTGTGCTGAGAAGGCAGCTAGTATCATTAGTGCATGATGTACTTCTCTCTAAAGCCTCTTGTGGAGACTCCAAAGAGCCATGACACCACTGTAAAAGGGCAAAGAGTTTGATGTGCTGCAACTGAAGAAAGACCAAAGACCAAAAATATTCCCCATTACAGATTTCTTATGTTTTGCTTGCTTGTCACACTTAAGTGTCTTTCAGATCATCAAACTAATTCTAATACTAGTTGTAGACAACCTGGGTCAATAAAAAAATATGATTTCCTTGAATAATGGGGAAAAAGCTATTGAAACCAACCAGGCCCTATGTAAAAAAGTAATCGCATATTTTGGTAAATTCATAAAATGTGATTCACCACATTTTTGGAAAGCTAACTTGTCACTACCCTTTCACTACCCTGACCCACGCTTGATTATTACCAGAATTAGGAAATAGCTTAAACAGAACCTGTCTGACAACACTTTTCAGTATATGAAACTTCATCACCCTCTCAAACAAATGCACTCAAATTACAATGGCCAGCTTTTTTTGAATATATTTAGCTGTTTAGTGTTGCTGTGGCTGCACAGATTGTAAAAAAAAAAATACCAACACAAGACAAGGTTGCCTATTGTCAATGAAACAGCTACAGGTATCAGTGGTCTGAGGCACAAGTCTCTCTGTGCTGATGGATTAATAGTCACCTGAAATGTCTCCACCACATCTACAGAGGCACATAAAGTGAAAGAAGCTACTGCTTTAGCCAGCTAATAATAATCTGCTGCACAAATGCTTCATGCCCAAAGAGGTAGGTACATTCTCAGATAAACATAATCTCAAGTAAAAAAAAACAAAAACAAAAAAACCTGGACTTACTGGCTGCCCTGATTTTTAGGTATCAGCCCAAGAAAAACAATAATGGTGGACCTCTACTTCGATGAAGCAGTTGATGAAGAAAGTGCAACTAGCTCTGTTTCCAAGTGTAGGCCAAAATTAATGTGAACAGCAATATGCCAACTCAGCCTTTACAAAACCATTACATGTGCAGAACTACTTAACTACATAGAAGTAATCATTGTGTTTATGCAATGATGCATATACACTTGCAGAAAACCCCACCGCAATTATTTGAGGTTGGTAAAAGCTCTGAATGCAGAAATCTGACTTACGTCATCCAGAATCATATACAATGTGAAAGCTGTGGAGAGTTTTGAGGACATTACCGTCAGTGGACTAAATTTCTGGGAAAAATCTCCTGTCTCAACTGGACTTTGTGATGTCAGACGGTTAATGACCCAGTAAACTCTGCTTTTCACAAGTATATAAAACTGATATGGACTGCTCTTCCAGCTGCAGAGTAGGGTGACATCACATAACTGGAAGGAGTAAAAGAATTTTCCTTTGGATCATAGACTTGGACATCAACTATCAGACGTAATCCGGTCTCCCAGATACAGGTAGGTGAGAGGGATCTTCAAAGCATCCCATGAGACAGCTTAGGAAGAGACTGCTGCAGAACTTCTCAGTCACCATCAATATGGCTGGAATACAAATCAACTAAAATTACAATGTTCACCTTAATCTTGTTTCACTGAGCTATAACAGCCTTAGATTTAAAACAATACATTTTTAATTTATGACAAGCAGCCAAACAAAACATAACTGAAACCCAACTAAACTGTCATTCAGAATACAGAAAGTGTAGTACTAATCAGCTTAATACAATAAAAACCATATGGAGCTGATGCACATGTCAAAACCTATTAATAAAAAAGTAGAAAGAAAGGCGTGTTAAACTTACACTAACACTGAATTCTGACTTCCACCTGCAGACTGTAAAAAAAAGTATCCAACACCTGTTCGCGTAGCTACTACATCTCAATATAAAGTGGGTCATGTAGCAACAACTGTAAGCATACAAGTCATTTTTATCTACAAATAGGTACAGCCAAAGTCTGACCTCAATACAGTACAAATGCAGTTTCTGACAGACTGCTTTTTTAGAAAACTGACCAACATATCTTAGATTTTATTTTATTTTTTCCCCCAATTGTGTTCGACTGGATTCTGAAGATAATTTCACCCAGTAAAATTTTTTTTAAGAAATTGTTTTTTTTCAGTTAAATGGTATTCTTTTCCCCAAGATTATCAAGTTATCTTTTGGTAAACTTATAAGGTAAGTTTTAAGTTTTTAATAAAGGATGACAAAATGTAAAACTGTTAAAATAATTCTGTTGGTCCAGCTCATATACAGTAGATGTCCTCTGATCATTGATTGTTCTGGAGACGAAATCCACAACACGTCTCCAAAACCAAAACACAAAAACATGATGACTTGCCAGACTATGCATACCCCTTTGAACCTTTTCACATTTCCTCACATAACAGCCACGAACTTCAAAGTTTATATCAGGATTTTATTTCATAGACTGACACAAAGTAGTGCATAACTGAAATGGAAAGAACATTTTAAAGCGTTAAATAAAAATAGATAGATGGCTCTTATTACACTGCTATAGTCAGTCCTTCAGGAGGAGGGTGCATGAGCTATTAATCTTTGGTTCAAGATCCTAAAATTTGCTTATCGTATTAAAAGGTACATGTTCATGTTGTTCCCTCTCCAGAAGGGCTTCAACAGCTATGTTAATCACTTCATCATTAGTAGCTGTTGAAATTACAGAGTCCCTAGTTTTTGTCACACCTAAATATTTCCAGTCAAACCATTTTTATTGATTAAAACCAACCTGAATAAATAATACGCAGTAATTTCCTTTATTAAGAGAAAGAAGTAGACCAAAACAACCTGACCATGTGTGAAAAAGTAATTGCCCTCAAAATATAACAACTGGTTTTATGTGGCCACCCTTGTCATCAAGTGTTTGAGATATCTGGCATAAGGTTTTTTACATTACTCTTCTTTACAGAAATGTTTTATTTAGCCACACCAGAGGGCTTTTAAGCAAAACGTGCTTGATTAAGGCCATGCCACAGGATCCAAATTGGATTTAGGTCAGAACTTTGACTAGGCCACTCCACACACTTTCATTTTGTGTGTATGTGTGTACAATTCAGTATTAGTATGGTATGGTTCAAATACTGACCTTACATGAAGCAAATTTAGTTTGCATAACTTTAGATGTTGTTCTGAGTTGTTCTCTGACATTCTGGATGAGTCATTAAAGCACTTTTAAAATCATTTTGGTAGGCTGGCCACTCATTGGAAAGTTTAACGTTTTTTTTGTTTTCTCGATTTGTGGATAATGACTCTTACTGTGGTTTAGTGGAGTAAGCCAAAGGCTCAGAAATTACTAAAACGATTTACCGATTGACAAATGTCAGTGACTTTGTTTTTCATCTGTTCCTTAGGTTGGAACATGTGTTAATGTTTCAGATCTTTTTGCCTACTTCAAGCTGTCCGAAAGGTTCTCTTCAGTTTTATTACTGATTAAACACATCTAGCTTTAATCGGGTCAGGGTGTGGTTACTGAAACTGAATTTACCTTTCCAAAAAATATGTGATGTGGGAAATCATAGCTAACTCATTATTTAACAAAGGGGATATTACCTTTTCACATAGGGGAGGAATGTCTTTGTAGAGAATACAGTTTTCTGCTTGTTTCTATGAATTTACTTTAAACCAGCCGACTGACACTAAAATACCTGACCTAAGTCTTCAGAAGCAACTTGTACAACAATCGCCTTGTGAATATGGCAACCTGTTAATGCAAAGGCACATATTTCTAATTGCTGGGTAAATGATTGGCTGGTAGGCCTCCAGGGTGAAAATCTGACAAATAAGGCCAGTTTTTGCATCTTTAGTTGATTTTGACACTACCTGGAAAATGGTATTACCTATAAATATTTCACTTAACAGTTTGGGTGAAGTTTTTATTTTTATTTGACTATCAAAGCTCCCTCTTGATTGACCTAAATTTCATATTTAAAAAAATGAAGAAAAAATAGATAGGAAGATGAAAGACTGAGAACACTTCCTGTAACAGGTACCCTTTCACTGTGGCTAACAAGTAGAGTTTCAGTCAGAGAGAAATAATGTCAAATCAGCATGTTTCTTTTTTTTGTGTGTGATATTGCTTTTGCTTCTCTAATGTGAGTCCATGCAGCCAGACTGCTCGCGGACGTGGCCACTGGCTGAAGCCAGTTGTCTGAGTTCAGTATCACAACACAAGACACTTGGAAGACAGAGAGGAAAACAGTGGAGGAGTTTTAGCAGTCCTCCCTCAGACAGGAAGACTCTAGAGGAAACACCAGAAAGCCATTAACTAACCACAGAATTATGGTGATCTATTTGATGGGATGGGCTTACAGACAGCTAATGAACAAGTCTCAACCCCCCTCGCAATCACTCCACCCACACTCTATCACACACGCTGCATATCCACACACCCTGAGAAGCAATTCTGAAAGAGCTCTTGCTCGTTTAAAACAGCATGGCAGATCAATGCCTGATTCTTAAATCAAGGGAAAAGGTTATTTTGTGTCTCACTGGGATTCCACTTACTATCCTCTTATATCTAAGACACTCCCATCCCCATTTCAACCAAACCAGTCCAACCCCCTTCCAAAACAACACATGCACACATCTCCTAATTAAGAGCGAGGCGGTGGGGCTGTCTGTGGTTATGCTTGCAATGTTAGTGTCTGGAGTGTGAAAACAGATCTGATGGAGCAGTGCCCTCAGCTCTCCCTGATCAGGCTCCAGCAGGTATCCCCCCATGATTGACAGCTCATAGGTCAGCCGCCCATCTCTGAGACTGTTAGTGGGTGGGCGGTAAAAAGATTTGGAATGCCTGGGACCCTGATTGCTTTATTGCTCGCCTGTCAGAACCATTGTACGGCTCTGTATTATTAGGGCTCGCCATCTCTCACCGTCTGGAAGGTGTCGCGTCTCAGCTCTGCATAAAGAATCGCCACTCTATTCAAAACCCTCTTTCTCTTTTTTGGCTGAAAGGAAGAAAGCACAGATTTTTCCACACAATCTCCTGTACTGGTTTGTCAGATAATGCAACATGAGTGTCTCTGGGGAAATGGTGTTCATGGTGCTGCTTTACACAGGAGTGATGAAGATTTGAGATCCCATTTGGCAATAATTGCTCGCAATGTTACCAATGATGGTTGATGACAGTGTACAGAAATTACTCTGATGGTTTTCTTTTATTTTTTCCCCTCCTTCTAGTCATTTATTGGTTATTTTTACAACATTTTAAATGTGTCTTAATTTCCCTGATGGTGGCCCTACTTAGTAAGACAACTTTTGACTTCTTGATTATTTATACGAGGACGATAGGATAGTATAGAAATAACCAACATTTTAAAATTATACATCTATATATAACATAACCTATAAATGATGTGTAACATTGTGTTCATTATGAGTGAAGCAACTCACCAATTAGTCATTCAACAGAATATGTAAAATAAAAATTTCTGACATAAAAAATACAATTTGCCTGCTTTCTCCACTGAATATTTATAACAAACTTTAAGATGCTAGACAAAACAATACGTGTATAACTACAAAGGGGACTAGCAGCCCTAGTGCCAATTAGGTCTAGTATCTGACATCTTTTTGTTTGTCCTGATATTTTATGGCATTTATTGATATGAAGCAGCTTAGGGTTGGTACAAAAGGTGATTATATTGCACAATCAAACTGTTAGTACTGTAAGTAATCTGAATTCTCAAATGACCTATTTAGCTGACAAACACAATACAACTATATATTTTGCATCGACTGGTATGAGACTATACCATTGATTAGATAAGATTTTGCTGTATTTACACATGAAAAATAAATAAATAACATGATCGTGTTGCCTTTATTTACAACAGAGGAGAAGCAATTAGTCTAACTGTTTCTAAAGAAAATGTGGCAAATTGATCAGTACAGTTAAACAATATTTATATAGTAAATATATTTTGTTTTGACTTTGATATAAAGAATTAAGCTGAAATATAGACAGTGGTCAAGTAAATTTGCTCGTAGTAGAATATTACAACTTTTTGCCTCTCTACCACTTCACTGAGCAACAAGTAAAACAAGCTTATATTAGCTAGTGCATAAGTCAGTTACTTCTGACTGCAGGTCATATTAAAGTTTTTGGAGTCTTATATATATGATGGAGAATCTGGAGAGGGAGCTAAAGATTAGGGTGCAAAGCAAGGAAGCTTTTCAACCTCAAACAAACCTCAAACAAACAGACACCTTTAAAACACCAGTGGAAATTTGAAACAATTTTTTTAATGTAAACGTGATTTTTTTTTGAAAACCGATAATCCTACATTTATTATGACATTTGTAATGATCCTTATGTCATTTCCAAACAGAAATAAAATTGTTGGTTGAATGAAAATAATATATCTAAATATGGCAGAACTAAGAACTATTTTAGCCTTAATTGAAGCTTGTCCACCATGCTTATCCTGCGTGGAAATGAATCCAAACAAATTTGTCTTTCTTGTAAGTGATAGAAAAGTTTGGTAGCCTTCTTTCAGTCAGCTGTGCAGCAGTGTGCTGCAACATGTTAAGGACGGGCTGCACTGCACTACTCTATACTATTTCTACAGCCCTATACCGAAAACTTCATTCATGTTGGTCATAATAAGTATACCAGCTTGACAAATTAAATGTTTAAGATGATGATTGCTGCAATGACAAGCTAAGTTAAATAAAGGTATCATAGAGATACATTCTTACATTAAAAATAGGGAAAGGTAAACAGAAAACTATGTCTTTAAACAGTGACGTCAGCTTCAGTTGCAATGAATAAAATAAATGAATCAACCAACTTTCAGCATATTGACAGCAGGTCAATTTTTATATCTTCTGCAGATTTGTGTCCATCTTAATGAACAAACACAACATTACAGTGCAGTTTAACCCAAAAGCAAGCATAGTAGACAGAAGCAGCATCCATCTGTTTTCTTTCAGTTTCCTAGCCACAGATGTAGCTTTAATAACCATTAGCCTTAAAATAGCTTTATGAGGGGGCCTTGGCTGGTGAAAAATATTACAGAATAGGGATAAAACACAGAAGTTATTTCTGTCAATTATGCTACCCTCTGCCATGGCGTTTTTCTCAGCTGCAACAACATTAGCATCCGCCTCTGCACCTTTTTTTTTCTCCTGCTGTATTGCTTTTGTCTGCCTCCGCCATCATTTAAGTGTTTACTCCAGAGACAAAGGGGACAGCATCATTTCCTGCCATTCATGTAGGCTCTGTAAGGTGGGGTACTAGCTGGCTTCCTGCTCTTATTGTGGAAGACCGTGACACACTGCATTATACAATCAAATAAATGAAAAATATGAATTTCAGTATATTATTACTGTAACTGATTTGACTACAGTAGCTGAATTAGTATACTGGCTGCAGTCTACTGCAGTATTTTAATGGAAAACATTATCACCATTAAAAAGTTGTAAAATGTTTAAGTAAATTTTGTCTAAATTAAAACATTTTTTAAAAAACACTTTCAAAACAAATCTAATTCTAATAGGCTTAAAATTCTATATTACTAAATTGAAATAAACAAAATGGAAAATAGAAAAATAACATTTCTGAGCATCAGGTCGGGTCATTCTGTCAAACTATGTCTTTTACTTCCCAATGGAACAAAGAGACTGCTCCAAAACTACAATGGTCGAGTGAACAGTGTCTCGACACAAGTCCCTAGCTGTTTTCCCTTTTTTCTTCATGTTATTCCCCAGACCAAGATGACAGACTGGCAGGTTGTTTAAGGTCATCGGAGCTGTGCCTCCTGCTCCCCTGAATCCCAGGTGATGGCCAGGCCGCATCCCCGAGTGATCCTGCTGCTCCAGGCCACAGCAGAGACAAGCCCACTGGGGTGCCTCGACTCTGTCTCCATGGAGATGAGGCGACAGGCTGGCCGCGCCTCAGCCTCACACCTTCATGGTCAGCGACTCGGCGTCTCTGAGGAGATGTCCCTGCCTAACAGCAGTTGCACAAGTTGCAATTGCCCCCACTCTTACCCCAAAAACCAAGCATTCTGTTTTTTTGTGTATTTTTTGCCATTCTTCAAAAGCCGGTGGAGGCATAGAAGCAGTCGGGCCAGCCCCCCTTGCCCTGGCAGTGCTGCCCTTGTGAGGCCTGCTGGGAACATTAGTGGGATGTTAGATAAGTCCTGCAAGTCTGGGCAGGGCCTAAGAGGGGATGCAACGCACAGGGACTGCCCACTCCATCTATGGCTCATGCTCCGTTATGCTTTTCATCTGCGGGTGTGAAAATATCATTCCCAAATGCTGTCTCCTTTAAGCTCCACGCACAATTGGCTGCTGATGAAACCTGGCTTCACTAGCTCAGTTCAGTTTCCCTGATGGTCCATGTTATCACATCTTAGTACGCCGATCCAATCTAACAGAGAGCTGAGCAGCAGACGCATACTTCTGAATATATACATCACTGACAAGCAGCTCTCATTCTGGTCTTCGTATTGATTTTTAAATGTGAGACTGGTCTTCTTTGTGCATGTGTGTTCTAATCTGAGAAATGAATGATAACCTCTTCATCACTCTACCCCCTGAGTGTTCTTACTGGAAGCCATATTGATTTTGTTAGTCTGAGAGTCCTTGCATTGCATGGCCTTTACCTCAGGGACAAATCTAATTGTTTATCTCTGGACAGACTTCTGCCTTTACTCCCTTCTGTCTCATTATGTGCCAAGATTTGTCAAGTCAAGTCTCTCCACACTCTCGAATCGCGCTTTACAACATGTCGTTCGGCGGAACACTACAGATGGCTTACTTATCAACAGACCCTCCCACATGGAATGCTACAAACATGACAGCATAACACACTTGCAAAAATATACACAAACCGACATACAATGTAATCACACTCTGGAGACGCAATTACACGTACTGACACACAAACATGAGTTGCAGGATTCTTCAGATCATTTATAAGCTTTCTCGAGGAACATGATAAACAGTTTTTCAGATCTTAAATGAAGTGTACACACGATAAATTCTGTATTTCTTTCCGAAAGTGTGATATTTGCTCATCCTGTATTTTGATCCATTTCATCACAGAGGATTTATGATTGAATAAAACACAGACGGAGCTGTTGGTACCCCCTGCTGATATTCTAATCAGCAGGGGTCAAGTCAATAAAGAAATATGGCTTTTACAAAAAACATCCTGCTAGTGTCATATCAATAATTTTGTAGTCTATAAACTGAGCTGACATCAGCAACGGAGAGTAATGTGCTGCATTACAGTGAATTACTTAAAAAGTTTCGATTGCAGTGACAAATTAACAAATGATTAGTGTGGCTTCTTACAGCATCTCAAACACAATTCAGCATAATATATTCACAGTAAAGCGCCTGTCAACAAAATATCTGTGTGAAATAAGACACTGAAAAGGACAAACTTTGGTAGCTATACAGAAAATGTAAGAACAATTTTTTGTTCCAAATTGTCAGCGGTTTATGTTTGTAATAAATATTACTGTGCAGTGCATAAAGTACCGATGGACAATTTTTGAATATTTTACTTTATAAGAAACTCTAAAAAGTTTCATTATACCTTGGTGTATTTCTCTTGGAGCTTAAACTGTGTTATCTACTGTTGGTTTAACGAGATGATTATTAACTTTAAATATGTGATCGATTACAGTAATTGTGTGCTTATTAGCTGTACAATTGCACTATTCATTGTAACTTGTGTACTGAAGAAGCCTATTGAATAATGAGTATGTTTTATTTTCAGAGTGGTGATTGTGGGCTTTTTCTTGCCATCCCAATAAATGCTCCAACCTACTGTGAGAAACTTTTAACCAATAACACCTATCCCTAGTTTATCCCAATGACCCTATTATTTTATTTGCGTGTTTAAAAAGAGAGACATTTAAAAGTAGCAGGACAGCTGCCCTCCACTACTGGAGTTTGACACCTTTGTTCAACAGAGTAAACAAGGATCTGGTATGTGCAAATGTATAGAGCAGTAGCCATGTTCAGTTTGTTTTTCTGGTAATTTTTAAAGATGATCAACTACAGTCAGCGTGGTAGGTTCTGATTAGTTTCTGCTTGACTTCTCAAGCTCCATTTAGGTGTTTGTTAATGTTTACCCATGTTATTATCTGCATAAGGGGCCAATTTCTTTATTACAAAGTGTACCTACTTCATGTTACTTACTTCTTTGTTGCAGGTGCAGAGGTTTACTGACCCTTTTTAAATCCTTGTAAACATCAGTTGCTCTGTAAGATCCTCAACAGGTTTGTAGGGCTACTAGACTTTATAGCCCCTGTTCTTTAGCAGAGCTAGCATCAGGGCTTATTCCTTATCTTTTTCTATTAGTCTACCTCATAGGCAAAATGCCTCTAAACAACATTTTCGCCTTTTTGAAAAAACAAGATCACAAAAGCACTTCTTACCATAGTTGTTTCCAGAGTTTTAAACTTCTACCACCAACTCACTGCTCTGATTCTCAGCCATGATTGTTCAGATGAGCCTCTGCAGGGAGGGTAGGGGCTTAGTGTCTGTGTCTTCAGAACACTGTGTAGTGTTATGTGGCAACTTATGGAGACAGAAATGCTCAGTTTGTGTAGATTTTGACATGAATGAGTTTGTCTCAAGAACTTGTTTTTTTTTGTATGGATTTAACTGAAATACATTATTTCCATAGCTCCACTCTATCATTTTAATACAGACAATAAATTCCCACAAATAAATACCTTTAATGAGAGCTTCTTAAAAAATAACAAATTACTGTAATGTTAAACATAGAGGAAGAAATACTGTGGACAACAGAAAAAGTTACTTTTGCCGATATCTATAAGCACTGATTCTGCATAAACAAAGCCCTCTCAATATAGCTAAAACTGCAATGGAAAGCAGACAAACATGTGCTTGCTGGTTGTGAATGGCTGTTGTAGGCATGGACAATTTTAAAAGTTACAGTTTCAAAACCGGACAATTGTTCTGTCATACAGTTCTAGTGCTGGTAAACATTTTTAATGAGATCCCAATAAGCTGCTAAAGTAACTTTATATGACTTTTGAACCACTGAGTAACAGAGTAGACCAACCCCAGCGGTCAGCTGGCTGAAAAAGGGTTTCTACACTTTACCCTATGTTACAAGAAAGGCAAATTTGGTTGTTTGGAAATATTCCTGTTCTCAAACTAAAACGCCGCTCACCTGTGAAATAGTAGTTTACAGGCTGGCTATTAGAGGCCACAGGAAGACTAATTGAACAGCTAATATCAGTTTGATAGACTCTACTCTGTAATGAACAGGGGTCTCATTTATAAACGTTGCGTATGCACAAAACGGGGCCTAAAAACTGGCGTACGCCACTTTCAAAGCAAAAGTTGTGATTTATAAAAAACAGACTTGACGGGAAAATGTGCGCACCTATACGCCAACTCTGACCCGTGCGTACGGACATTTTGGAGATGGGGGGAATCGACGACGCAGTTGGTGAGGTGGTGAACTGCAGCCAGACTGCATATTACTCCTCTCACACATATCATTTCACCTCACACTAAACATTAATTATGGATTCATGTTATTATAAACATCCAAACCAGCAATGATATCAATATTGTAGCTTTGCAGTGAGCTATAGCTCTTCTAAAAACATTTTTCAATATTAAAATAAATACATAAAATTTATCTCAAAACCTTAAACTCAGATAAAAGGGCCGGGACTGTATGCCAATTAATAAATTGAATCATCTGTACCATATATCATTGATTGGCACATTCATGGTGCCAAGGAAGGAAGCAATCAGTTTTATTCCTGCCAATAGAAATACCCCAACTACTTTCAAGCGTAATATTTGAGATGGATGCACTGGCGTTGCTAGAAGATTTTGCAAATGGAAGGATTAGGAGAGAACGAGTGTTCAGGGATCATGCGGACCTCCTTGCCCATGATGATGACTGGCTAATAAGCAGATTCAGATTCCCTAGAGCTGTGCTCTTGGATCTCTGTGCTGAATTGGGCCCGGTTTTGGAGAGACTGTCCAGGCGGAACCGTGCCATTCCGGTCCAGCTGCAGGTGCTCACCACTCTGGGGGTTCTGGCAACTAGTTGTTACCAGCGGGAATTAGCCGACAGGTATGTGTCTGAGTGACATGATTCTTACTATTTTGCCCAAAGTCCCTTTTTGGAAATAATGCCTTCAAATATGTTATATTTATTTACTAGGTCTGGGATATCACAGCCGTCCCTGAGCGCAATAATGCCTGCAGTCTTGGATGGGATCATTAAAATGAGCAGGCGATACATCACGTTTCCATATACTGTGGGGGAGCAGGCCGAAATTAAGATGCAATTTGCAGCAATGTCCGGTTTCCCAAACATAATCGGCGCAATTGACTGCACCCATATTGCTATAAGGGCCCCGTCCGAGGATGAATTTGTTTTCGTCAATCGGAAACATGTACACAGTATTAATGTACAAATCATATGTGATTCACACATGATGATCACTAATATGGTGGCACGATGGCCTGGGTCAACACACGACTCCTTTATCTTGACACACAGCAGTGTTGGGAACAGACTGCAGGCAGGCGCTGTGCGTGATGGCTGGCTGCTCGGTAAGTCCTCACCATCATTAGAAATGCTGGTTGTTGATGCCTGAATTAAACTTGTTATCACTTGCAGGTGATAGTGGCTACCCTCTCAGGAGCTGGCTTCTGACCCTGTTCCCAGACAGCAGAGGAAATGCGCTACAACTCCTGTCACACGCGTGCGCGCTCAGTCATGGAGCGTGCCATAGGCCTGTTAAAATGTAGGTGGCGGTCATTGGATGCCTCGGATGGCAGACTATTATCCCACCCTAGGTCTGCAAGATCGTGAGGGCATGTGGAATTCTTCATAACATGGCACTGAGAATTGGAATTCCCCTCCCTCCTGGCCTACCCCCTCCACAGCATGAGAACCCCGACCCACAGCCGCCTCCTCCTCGACAGGAAGCCTTCACCCAGGGAGCAAGGATCCTCCAGGATGTAATGCGGCGTTTGAGATAACGACAAGGTTCATTTATTACATTTTTTTTATTGTATCATTTAAGGTACCAATGGCTGTCACTATGTCGCACAGCACACTCTTTATTTCCTTTAACTTGTTTGTCACAGAATTGATGGCGCTGATGGTGTCTCTCTGTGTCTGCATCACAGCTTCAGTCAGAACCCAACCACTGCTGGATGCACCACCGGCACCGGCAGCACTGGTGCTGGGGGCAGCCGGACGCTGGGCAACCTCATCTTCCTAAGCCTCCTCATCCTCGCCACCTACCGACTGTGGAAGAGCTGAAAAGACACTGCATATTAGTCTGTCTCCTTAAAATATCCTCAAATTTGTTAACGTAGCCACGTAATAAAATATATACAAAAGGTGCTTTACCGGGTTCATCTGTCATTTCTGCCAGGTCGGTGTCGCCCTCCTTCTCTGACACAATACCGTACACGCTTGATGTTCCCATGATACTTGCCATCTTCCTGTCCAGTGGTGTCAGCTCGGGTGTACACGTACCCCCTCCAGTAGCAGACCCACTCTGGTGGTGGGAGACAAGTTTTTTTTTTGCCTCGAATTTGAGGTCCGACCACTTTTTTTTTTTTTCGGGTACCGTCCTGTCAGTTGCACTGCCAGTCTGCACTGCAGACGCCACATGCTGCCACTCGCAGGTCTTCCTTTTATTTGTGACACCACTGCTGTGTCCACCAAATAAAATGTCTCTTCTAGCCTCCACTTCCCCCACTAGCACTTCAATCTCCATCTCCGTAAAGTTTCTCTTCTTGGTTTTTTTTTGTTGTTGCCATATTTCCCCTCTTCTTCATTTGCATCACTATTCATGTCCTGCTTTGCATTGACCTTTTATAGCCGGATTTGGGCGTGTTCAGGGCGGGATATGAGCCAAATTCAAGTGCGCAAACTTCCAAGAAGAGTGTGATTTATAAAGGGAAAATTGCTTACACCTGTGCGTAGGCATGGTTTTAAAAATCAGAAATCTTTTTGGCGTACGCAAACTTTTTGTTTTGGTCGCACGTACACTTTTAGAAGGGATTCTACGTAATGTTTTATAAATGAGACCCCAGAACAGTTTGAGCAGCACAATTTGAAATCTTGTATAATACACACTAAAATTAGTATTAAAATTAACATGAATTTATTCTATATTTTGCATTAGTCTGTGTATCAAATTCTAAATAACAGTAAAAGTTGTTGATAACGTCATTAAAACTGATCATCAATCTCACATTGACTCATTTACAAGTTGTAGTAAATATTTATGATTATTTACTGTGAGATGCTGATGAAATGCTCAAATAAATTCAAATCAATCTAAAATCTCCTGTAGTCTGAGTAACTCAGACTAAAGCTTATAGGAATTTTCAACAGGGCAAGCATGCACATAGAGTTAAGTAATTAACGATCATGTCACAAAAAAACAAAAAGAAAAAGGTAATGGATACAAGACATTTGTAATCTGGATACAGCAGCTTGTTTAGGGTAAACAAATGTCAAAAAATATTTTTTTATGGGTAAAACCAGTGTTTTCAGTTCTTTTCCACTATAAATTGAAATATGAAACTACTATATAATCAGATAGAAATGGTATTCTGAACTGAGTAAGTTATTAGATTACCTAAATTTAAAACAATAATAAATGAAGATATTTTTTACGAAAAGTCAAAAAGTCTGACTGTTCAGTGATGTATAAAACATTATTACGACAAAACTGTCTTGTATAAATGTTAAAAAAAAAATTTCTAATCATCCTTCTCACCAACTCTCCAAACTCTTTCAGGCCACTGGAAGCCTTTGGTCAGATTTTATCAGTGAGTTAACTCCAGCGAAGTAGGCCAGATCAATACGCACACTCTCAGAGAGGAGTCAGAGCAGAGAGTTAGAGGCGTGGGGGAGAAAAGGCGCAAGAGGCAGGGAGCAATCAGAGAGTTGTGGATGTATGCCTTCAGGAGTGGATCGATGCACTGACAGGGGCCCTGCTTTGTTCTCACACAGCACTCAGATGTTGGGCGTGCTTAACATGATTGCTTAAAGGTTTTTGTTTGCCTACTTGTGTTTTTGTTTGTCATTTTGCTCTACTTATAGAATATCCTGCTGTCCCTTTTTTTTTTTTTTACATAGGTAGTTAGGTTTGCTTTCTTCAGTTTTCTTCTTTTCTTGTTCTGTGCTTCGTGCCAGCAGGGGTTTCAGTCTGTATTTTAGTTTTCACATTTGTACGAATTCCTGCACATAAGTAATGGAAAAGTCTATAAGTGTAAGTAAGAAAAAAAATAAACTACACACAAGACAATCAAATGTGGAAGCTTTTACTTAAACAAACTTTGTTAGACAGAATTCAATTTTTTTATTCTTTCAAACTGTTATCATTTTGTCACTCCAAGCAAGTTCAACACTTTGCCAAGCCAAACGCTCCGTCAGGAATTATGTCCAGTAAGAAATTGGGTGTGCCTGCATCTTTATAGAAAGGTGATCACAAAGGACAAGTAGGTGTCAACAAATCTGTTCTCAGCGCCTATGGACCGTTGAAACACATGAGCTCCTTTCCAAGGCTTAATAAGATAGCACAGATGTGCCCTTGTCTCACAACAGCCTTGCGTCTCATTGTACTTTGGCCTCCCAACCCTAGCATTGCAAGACCTCTATTGCCTTGGCTGCATGGGAGGGTCTCATTAGGACAGAAAAACGAAAACCGAGGTCAAGGTATATAAAGGTAGCCAAGGCTAAGGAGCCTGCCTCTAAGATTAGATGGAAGCTTCGCCCAGTCCTCGGGCCACCCAGCGGACCTCTGCCCCCCCCCACATCACGACCTCCAATATCCACCATTATTTGATGAGGCAGAGCTTGATAATTATTTTGCGTGGATGAAGCAGAGGGCACAATGTGAAAGGAGTGCCTTATTCTAAGGGAAAGGGTGGTAGAGGATAACAGAAAAAAAACTAACAAAAAAAAAAAGATCAAAAGCAGGCCTTTTGCTTTTCATGCCTCAGAGGCTCCAACGAGGATAAAGAACAATTGGGCCCGGGGTATCCTGTCCTCTCTTGCAATTAGGCTCAGCTGATGAAGTGAAAGCGATGAATGGCAGGGTTCAAGGCCTTCTCTAGGATTCACACAACAGGACGTGGTTTTACCTTCTCCTTCTTTATCTTCATCTCCATTAAGAGAAGAAAAATGCAGCTAAAATATTTCCAGATAAAGTCACTATAATTCAAGGTGCAAAATCTTTATCAAAGGGACAAAAGCGACTGAGGGTGTGTGAGTGGACCAGAAGGGTAAAAAACACACTTCCATGCATTGAGGATTACTTTTCATTTGCTTATAGTGTAGATGGTTCCATTTTTTAAATCAAACCTATAAAAGTATGCTACGTTTACCTACTTTCAATGGTTTCATCAAAGGATATCCATTGTTAGAGAGTTTGTGGTTTAGTATAATGTGATAGACCCAAGATTCTAATTCAGAGTTCAACATTCTCACTACCTAGCATAAGCAGAATAAACTCATTATTAGAACAATATGACATCTGGCCTCAAATGATGACATAAAAACATACAAACAACCTTGATGGGTCTAAGAAATTTCTTTAAAACGTCAGATCTGCACTGGGTAAAATCTGACTTTCTGACATTTCACAACACTGCTGCAGGCACTTGTCACATAAAAGCTACTTCATATCACTAAAAGGAATCCTACTCTGCATTTTCATATTACAATTTGCCTGGGAACCCATTTAAAACTCTGCATTAAAGTAGTTAATATTTTACCTAATAAACATTTGACATCCCTACTAATGCTAGGAGTCATATACTACGAGCTTTGATTCAACACAAATAGTTTTTTACAGTGCAATCTTTGCATGAAAATATCCGAGCTACTTATGCGATTGTATTTAGCAGACCTGGATATCCAGCTCTTTAGTAGTTCTCTACCAGCATGATTCAAAATCGGATTTGAAACTTGCAGAAATATTACTGTATACAATTCCTAATGCGTCTTTGCGTGGTTCAGTATTTGCAGATTTTTCTGTGGAACATGACTCGTTATTTGCGAAAATATTAACAAATAATGCATAATCGCAAATTTCTTTGTAGCTCATATTTAAAATATTGGGGGGATGAAACTTGCGAAGCTGGAATACCGACTTACAGTGTTACGTGACATGCTATTGGCTGGCATTTACAAACCAATCCAAGAGCGCCTTTCATTTTCCTTGGTATTGATTGGCTGTACTCCCAAGAGTGGAAATAAGGACAATTGTAGACATTAGTCTTCTGCGGTAGTACTGTCATAGCAAGCGTGTTACTGCATACAAAGGTGAAATATTAACTATGCCTTTTAAAATAGGTAGTTGTAAATGTTTTTAGCAGGCTGTGGTCCTTAACCCCTGTGAATACTGAGGTTTCACTTTATACTGCTTCTAATTTGGAAACCACCTTCATTTTAAAGGCAAAGTCTTTGTTTCCAACCAAAGCCCCCATTACAATCTTCATTTAGTGTGCTATTGTAAGCAGGCTCAACATCATTTAACCAAAATAAGACCAAAATACCATAATACTGATAACTCTGATATACTTAAAGTTTTTTAATCCTATATATATATATATATACTTACCTATATTGATATTCCATCTTGTCCACAACTGTGACAATTCCTTATGGGGCCCTTTGGGGAAAAAACAAAGGCAAACATCTTATTTTTTGACTACCTTTAAAAGTTGACCTGCAGTCTATGATGCAAGTTCTATGATGTCTGCAGCAAAAACAAAGTTGAAGTGATGACTACAAAGTCTAATTGTCAATTCTTTTAAGAACATTTCTAATACTGGATGTAATTTCAGTATCCAAAACATTCCTATTGAAAATATTGCAAATTAACCAGAAAAGTCTCAAAAAACATAGAGGAGCACCACCTCAAACTTATGGATCTCTGTTTTTTTTTTCTTTGAGGCCACCATATTTATTCTCAGAACAACACATACAAACCCCAACTTATTGCTGTAAACGTTACTTTAAATGTAACAAACTTTGACCATATAAACTCCGCAGTCTTCCTCATTGAGGATCAGATTTTTATTAAGTTCAAAGAAGTGCAACAAAGAACATGCCATTGGTGGATTACAGACAGAGGAACTGGGGGGTTTCAGTTTAGATGCATTTAATGAATAGAAGGAAAACATTTTGGAGTATTTGACTTACTAATCACTTGTCAGATCCAATAAAAGATAAACTGGTCAACAAAGATTATTTACCTTTAAATATTTTGGGAAAGTCATGAGAGATTTATAAGTGAGACTTATAAAATAGAAAAATCCAATTTCTTGTGTATAGGACAGGATGATGTCTTATTGTACCCATATCCCTTAAATTTCTCGTAGTTGAAACCACTCAGGTAACACTTCAAAAGAGAGTACATTTTAAATAATCAGTTTTATTTGACAACACCAACAAACATTTTAATATAGCACATATCAGTGAATATATTATTGACAAATGCATAAACTTACTGCCGGCATTAAAATATAGTTAATTTCTTTAGAATTATTTACAGTGTTCAAATGAGTAAATGGGCCCCGAAGCTTTGACTATATCACCACACTGCACTAAAACCTTAAGATGATTAGTGATATTCTTAAAACCGAGCCCATAGATAATGTGTTTAAAGAAGCAATACGGCTTTTCTAAGCTTTGAGTTCAAAGTCTTAGAAGCATGGGGTCAGAATGCCAATGGGCTAAACAAAGAGTAGCCAAAATGGGCTTTGGGGGATTTGAAACCCAGGCCCCAGGACCCCTTTGATCAAAACAGACCTACAGCTATAGAAATACTAAGTATCAAGTGCCCAAGACTGTGCTGCTCCCAAAGAATGAATAGGCTGCCATGGGAAATTAAACAGTAAGTTCGACAACACATCAACATAAGCATATAGTGTTGTGTTTTAAGATTGCTTAGTCAGCCCTCCAAACACATTATCATGTCAGGCAATGCTGATATTTACTTAGCCAAAAAAACAGTAAATGTAACTTTTTTATGATCATATGTCCAGTCCAAACCTAACCTAAACAAAAATGCAGAAAATGTGACTTGTTTAGCCTGGTTCAACAGTGATAACTTTTCCATCACATTTACAGTAACTGTTAGTGGTCATCTTATCTGAGACATTTTCAGATTGTTTAGAGGGAAGCAGAAATTTGCTTGCAGGTGTGAAGGGGGAGGTGGAGGGCATGATAAAAAAGACCTGCCACCACAGAGAAAAATCTATCTTTTTTAAGTGTTGGAATACATCCCTAAAATATTGTATCCTCAGCTAATTCGGTATAAAGAATAACCATTTGTTTATCTGTAATAATCATGCTCAAAAATACTAGTTTAAGTTTACTTATATAGCCATGTGCTTGACAAAACAAACAAGAACAAAAAATGGAAACTCAAGCTTGAACACAAAATCAATCTGGGGTCTTTCAACCGATTGGGTTCAGTGATTATTACCAAATTTCAGATAGACTTACAACAAACCCTAAACAAATACCTAGAAAACACATGGGTAAATATACATTTCATTGTGTTTTATTAAACAAAAAAGATCCTGATTGGAAGACAAGTGAAGTCACTGTACTGACCAAAGTAATAGCACTTTAACTACAATCAATCAAATGAATCAATACATAAAAAGTATGAGTTTAAGTGTCATCCAGCTGGGCTTCACTTTGAAAACAACTGATTGGAGCTGGCTGATGATTACACTGTGAGAATTTATTCACCCTAAAGGACCTCTGAAAACGTCTCCATTGTTGTTGTGGTTAGATCTTGATTATGCTGCACTTTCAATCCACTTTAAAAGTATTCAAAAGCTGTAAGGTGTGGAATGAAGCATCACGCCCATTGAAGCTCAATTCTCACCCAAACACACTTTACAGGAAATAACTTTTCAATACGCAGAACAGGTTTTATGGAGTAATAATATTATTTTGTACAAATAAATTAATTCTATATGTCTTTTCTTTCTATAGATTAAGAGTGATGTAAAACAAATTAGCAGTTTGCGGCTTGTTACAGCGTCTCACAGCACCATTATCGAACCAATCTTTGCAACTGTGGTTTTCAAGAATTTCAGCACTTAGTGTTAATGTCCTCTCTAAGCTAAGCTCATGTTTACTTTGATGGGCTCACAGACAGTGCAGCTACAGCTGTAGATAAACACAAATGTTTTGATCTAAATAACACTTATTTAGGATAAATACTAACACCAGGGGTTCAAGTCAGTCATAGTAGTGAAATGCATATCTGACCCTAGTCAACAAGCTAGCTGTAATAACTTAAGTTTAAATAAATATCCAGTTGTACTTCGTAAAGCCTATTAATCTAAGCTTTATTCCAAGTAATCAAAATGGAGACATTACACTGGAAATGGGTGAGATACAGGTTTAATCTATACTGAGACTTGCTTAAACTGTGTCAGTCTTTTCCGGTAGGAGTCTAGTACCATGTCTTATATCGACTTGCCAACATATGTCTGTTCTACTTTTCAAATGGTCTGAGTTTATCAGATGGTTAGGACATACAAAGCCCTCTACAGATTCATGTAAAGATGCTCGGCACTCTAGCTAGTTCATTCATTCATGGGTTGTATGACTGGAAAGAAAAAATTGTAATGCAAAAAAATTAAACCTATCTTCATTCGCAGCTTATTGGCAGAAACCCAAAAGCTTAGAGCTAAACTGTTTTTTTGAACTGCTCGTTATTCTATCCACCTTGATAAAAAATAGAAAAAACTGATCATTATGTAGAAAAGTAACCCCAGAACATGACCCTGCCCCTACCATGTTTCATTTAGCTAATTGTGTTTTTTTGGTGAAGCTTAATGTTATTTTTGTGCCAAACATACATGCACAAAATGTCATCATGGTTTCGTCACACCATTCCACATTCTTGCACAAGGTTTTGGGAGTTTTAAGCCAGATATAGATGTTTTGTTGAAAAGACAAGGCTTCTGCCACTCAACCCTTTTCCTTAGCCTAGACATAACTAGTAACTTACAATGCAGGAGGTTACTGTCACATGAAGAACTCAAAACAGTCCTTGTTGGAGATTTCTGCAGCCCTGTCACTGTTGGCATGTGTCTTTAACAGCCTCCCTGACCAGTTTCTGTTTAATATTCTGTTTTTTTTATGTCCCTGCTGTTCCACGTTCTCCAATTTTTGATAACCGTTTTCACTGTGCCATAGTATGTAAAGAATGCTGTGATGTTTTTTGTAACTTCCTCCTGACTAATGCCTTTGTACACTGAGATCATTTTGATCCTTTGTAACCTCTGTGCAAAGTGGAAAATGAAGGACAATCCAACTAGGATAGCTGAATATTATTCAAAGTTATTCTGATTCAATATAGTTAATAGTAGGTGTGAAAAAAAAGAGTAAATGCTATAAAGGTCCAGAATGTGTTTAATCAATGTATAGTTGTAAGTTATATTATACACTTTTTTAAATACAGAAAGCGTAGTATTTTAAAGTAATCACACTGAAAGAATATCATACTGGGCTATGCCTGCGTTGCGCTGCTGTTAAACCAGAAACATATAAGCCAAAAAAACTAACTTGACATGTTTTATTTATTTTATTTTTTTTGCTGACAAAGACATGTCAAACTGTCAGCATTTAAACTGATCATTTTCAGTGCAGAACGTATCTTTTTTTGTAATACACATAATGAAAGAAACCTCATTCAATTACTTTGTCTATTACCACTTTCAGATGCTTGCTGATGACACAAAGGGTCGGGATGCACGGAATATAATGGGCATCTTGTTTTAATTGTTGAGATTTTTCTCTCCCTTTTTTCTTAAGGTGACAGGGCCATTACTCCAAAGTCACCACTTATCGGCAGTATCACCGAGGATTAATGGTTTCACTTCTGCTGGTAAGAAATGTTCAAGTTGTCCTGATTATCAGTGTAAGAAAAAGAATAATGGTTATTTGTCATTGTGTTAAGCTGTGGGAGACTAATCTAACAAAACACTCAGTTAGGAACACCATTAACCCTTGCTGGGGAAACTGAGCAGGATGCAAGTTGAGCTGAACGCAGCAGTGAAGCCTAAATCTAGAAAGTTGCCTCAATTTGATTCAGAGCTTCAAAATTCACAGGAAGCTGCTTAATTGTATCTAAAGCAACTGTGCCTGAAAATGAAGGTTGTATGGACCAATAAGGATGGAGAACATGCCAACCAAAGAAATATTTTTCTTCTAAGTCAACAGTGTTGTGGTTTTCCACAATATCCTTGCTAAAAATCACAGTAATGTACAATAAAAGTAAAATCAACAAATATTGCGAAAATTATATATTTTAAAACCAACTAAAAAAAATTTCAATAAAGTTTGAATCACATTAGGTAGGAAATCAATAGGTTTATAGTGGTGGATACAAATCACAAAAAAAAGAAGTTAAACATCATGATAGAAAATTAGGCTTAGAATTGTGATTTAGATTGGGATTTATGGTTTGCTTGTAAAGCAAACAATTACCACCACCAGTAGCTGACACACTAACCATTTAACACATTTGTCTTGTGGTGGATTTTTTTTTCCAGTAGTATAGTCCCTGAAGCTTTTGTACTGGTGGCGCATGCTTGTTCCTGCTCCAGTAATCGCCTACATTATTTTCCTTGTCTGTCACCTTTATAGTATCTATTAGCCACTCTCTACTATCTGTTTGCAGGACATTTTCTCTTCCTTTTCCCCCATGAATGTTTTATATATTGGAGGGAGAATGATTGTTCTTTGCAATGAAGCCGGTGCGTGGCCTCAGTAAGACAAATTGCTCCAGAACGCCTAAATGGCAGTCAATGATAACTCATTGTAAGGAGAGTAAGTGACTTCCAATGGAGTGGATAGGGGGACAGAGAATAATGGCAGAGCACAGGTGAAAAATAGATGTTTGGCTCAGTGTAATTACTCCATTAGGGGGCTCTCTGTTAATCTACCCAAGCTACGGCGAGTGTTTTTACAGCGGCGAGAAGGTGAGGGGCAAAAAAATGACTGCTACTGGACAGAGTGGAGCCCCTCTACCACTAGTGTCACAACACAGACTATGAAGTGTTTACTAACAGACAAATGTACTTGTGGTTTGTGCTACTCCAGCTACAAATAGCTATAAGCATGGATGTATTGATGAAGTTTATCATTGAGCTGACATTAATTAACAGCACGATGGTCTTGTGCCCTCACCGTGCTTTAACCTCCTCTGTTTCAATTGTGTGCTAGAGGGTGGGCCGGTTTGAAGCCTGCTAAATATGAAAATGTGGGTTAGAATGAAAACAACAAAAAAAACAGGGACACAAAAAGAAACAACCCGCTGCAAATCAACACCCCCATCTGCTGATTTCCAGACAAACATGATAATTTTTTTGGGGGCCATTTGGTGTCTGCTGCTTCCGCCTGTGGCGATATAGACAAAAGAAGCGGAAAAAAGTGGTCCAATATGGTCTTAAGAGTTTACTCTGACCACACAATCTGTTTTCTTAAGTGAACTTTTAAAACACCGCTATGAGCAGTGCCCACAGCACTATCGGCGAGGCTCACGCTGACCTCCCGTTCACCTTTATACTATTTCCCATCTGTTTAGGTTCCACCCAAGAATTCAACCCAGTTGGCTGCTGGCCCACTCTGCATTGGGCTTCCTCGATGAAACCAAGAACAAAACCCTGTAGAAGAAAGCAAGAAAGCCTCTGTTTGGCCCATTTGAAAGAAATTTCCCCTCACGTCTCTGCATTCTTGTTTAATGTGAAGATTAGAAATCCATTCTAAATTCTCAGTACCTGACCTATTGTATCTTTTTTTTTCTTTTTTTGTGACATAGTTACCCATGGTAATTCTTAGTCATTTCCGGTTCAGATCGAGTTAACTGTAAAGATTCTTTTTTTAAAACATTGACCTTTATATTGTTACTAGATGTTCCTCTTGTGCTCTAATCTCTTGATTGGTGGTTGCAATACCGCAGTCCCAAAACCAGCCATTTATTTGTTACAGTGGGTTGCAGGTCTCAGAATTCTCATTGATAACATTAGGCTTTTAGTTCTATTTCTGTAACAGCCAAGGCTTACCGTTGAACTTTTTGACCAACATCTCATGTTTGATTTAACCTAGAAATCGGAAGGGTGCTTCTTATACCACCAAGAAGTCTGTTAATTGTTTTAAAAATGCTGTGTTACAAACTTCCATTGAACTTATGGGTGAACACGTGCTTAATTCGCCCGTTTCAGAATTAATTTCTAATCTTCACGTTGAAACGGGATACAAGCAGAACGCCTTTTTGTTTGGAAGTAGAATGTTCTTTATAGCTGTTTTTAAAAGGTACCAATGGTTACCTTTTGGTTTAATAAAGAACCAATGACAAGTCATTTATCTAAAGAGGCAAAATAACAGATTTTTTTGTCAAATTGGTGTTTCCAACAGGTTTCAATGTATATCAAGGGACATTACCGCGTTTTAAAAATCACTATAGCCGTTATATTTTTTAACACAGGATCCATTTTACTGGGGTGTATGTCACATGATATATCCAACTGTTTGTAAAGAAAATGTAAAGGACTAAGTAAAGACTGAAAAAATGTGCAGATTGCATTGCGACTAGGACTGCACAATATTAGAAAACTTGCATTATAGAATAATGTTTGTTAATGTTGCAATGATGATCTGACTTGCAATGAATAAATACAAAATAGTGTAAATGTCTTTGTGCTTTGGGTTCATTCTAAACGTAGACCCCAAACAGTGCTAAGCTGTCCAGTCAGTGGAATAAATAAATAAATAAATAAATAAATAAATAAATAAATCAGTGCCTTCATCCATGAAACACACATTCATTAAAATAAATCTTGCATCTGGTCACATGTTGTTTTGGCAAAAAACAGTGTAATTGCAGTTACTTAATGACTGTACCAGAAAAACTAAATACCTTCCTAAAACGGTTTCTGCTGAATTAAATATGTGTAATCAAATTTATCACTGGGATAGAGTCAGAATGTATGGTACTCATAAAATAGGCTAGTATTTATCGCAGTCTATGCAGTTCTTTGCAGTACAGATTGGATCAAATTAATGTGTTTCCCTAGTTATCAAGCAAATTATAGCTCCACATACACAAAACCTAAGAGATTAGAACATTTAGCAAATTTCCATACACATATACTAACTTGAAAGGCTAATTGGTAATATCATTATTAATAATATTATCTTCTATAGCTGTTTATTTTTGCAGGGTGGCTTTACAAAACAATAATTAGTCCCCCCCCCCCCAATATTAACGTGCCCTTTAAGTATTTATTTAAATATACACTATATCTTGTGCTGTTGTGTTGCATTATATCTAGCAACATCCCTGAAAATACACACGATATCTATGAGGTCAACCAAGCTGTTTTAAGAAACTATTCTTTTAAATATTTTGCTTCCAATTCAAGCAAATACGCAGTATAACTTAAGCCTATTTAAAGCAAAACCTTACATTCTGGGATATCTGTTCTAATGTCAAACCTTGCAGAATAGAACTGATTTCCCCCTCCTTAGGTCAATAATAAAAAAGCACACATGGAGGTTATCAGCATATAGGAACATTTGCTACGGCAACAATAGCAGAAGTCCAGGTTGACACACGCTCCCTGCTTCTAAAGGCTACAGGTTGAGGTAAAGGGGACTTCCATAGTAACGATGGTAAGTAAGAGGCCGCCATTATCGCTCAGTGATGAAAACGAGCACGGTGACCCGATTAAGGAGAAAATTTCTGGGTCACGGTCTTGTTTTTCAGTGCTTAATTCGTCCATCGATAGTGACACGGTCCGTGGCTCACACCTACCTGTAATATTATCTTTCTGAAAGTCTTGGTTCAGACAAGGGCCTTGTCACTGTAACCCTACACGGAGTGAGGGAGAGCCGGAGTCACCAAGAGAGGGAGAGGACTGAGCCTGCCTGCAGGCAGCAGAGAGAGGCTGGCTGGCTGGCTCACCGGAGGAAGTGGTGGGCTGCAGTGCCACCCAGTGGACACTTGGGTATTTTCTTCTTGTCAAACGCTGGAACTCCCTCTAGGCTTCAATTACATTTTCAAACACTTCCAAGTTTTCATAGATAGATAGATAGATAGATAGATAGATAGATAGATAGATAGATAGATAGATAGATAGATAGATAGATAGATAGATAGATAGATAGATAGATAGATAGATAGATAGATAGATAGATAGATAGATAGATAGATAGATAGATAGATAGATAGATAGATAGATAGGATGTAAACGGAAATTCCCCCTTTCCTTTGATAATCCTAAATAAATTCCAATGCAACCAATTGTCCTCAGAAGTCACCTAATTATATACACTTTTTTCATTCAATCAATCAATCCAAGCCTAAGCCTGCAGCAGGAAAGCCTGAAACCAGTTAGCCTGATTTAGTGGCCTTTGGAGTGCACCAACAAACAAGTTCATAGTGTCTGTGGTCTCAGCTTTTCAGGGCTTCCTTCGCATCACACATACTCCCCTTCATCTCATGCTAATGTAGTCCCCCCCCCCCCAAAAAAAGAAGAAAAAAGATGTCTCACTTTAAAGACATGGCAGTCGGTTTGGGGAAAAAAGGTTGTGCTTAGTGTTTGAAGTCATAAATGTGACAGAGGACTTCAAGAGAAAAGACCCAAGACTGGCAGTCGAAAGATGAGTGAGAGGCGGATAGGGAACATGTTTTCTTTTTTTTCCCCCTCCATCCGCAGGGATATTCTCTGGCCAAGCTTGATTATTAGAGATGAAGGACAGGCTGAGAGGATGTGGGATTGTTAAAGTCTTGAATCCTCTCACCAAAGCCCTCCTTCCTTGCATTCTTCTGCACTCCTTTTCTGTGGATTTATGCCTTGACTCTTAATTTTATTTTATTTTGCAGGCTGAATTAAATTAGTTTTGTTATTTTGAAATAATATGGGAGTATGCAAAATAATTGCAATGCTCTTTTATCAAAACCAAATAGACATGATTCAGTTTAACCAGATTTTCAAGTGTTTACAAATATTTATAGATTCATACCCTCAATAATAATCACTTCACTGTACATGTAGATAACACCTCAATTTGCTGTGTGACTGTGGATTCAAAACCTCTGTTCCCCTTTCTGTGAGAGTCTGTGCTTCATTTGATGCCCTGTCCATTATTGCCAACATATTTGAAAAGTGCTAAGCCTTGAAACGAGTCCCATATTATTTCAGGCCGGACTGAATATTTCACGGCAGGAGGCAGAAAATGAGACCTTCCCTCAAGAGACTGCCTGCAGTGCATTCTACTTGGTGAAGCAAACGGAAGATCTCATACTGTGCACAACACACTTGAACAATTATATATTTATCCGGCACATTTGTGAGAGATTTCTTTATTTTTTTTATTGTGAGTGTTCAAAAAAATAAAGGGGAAATAGCAAAATTGAGATAAACTACAAATATAAAAGTTTCTTGAAATCTGTGTTTGGAACTGTTTGCAGCTCAGAAATATCTAGAAAGTGTGGCTCCGTTTGAGCTATGGAGTTACAATCATAGTCCAAATAGCAGTGGGCTGAAAACAGGAAGCTAACCACATTGATTCTTGAATCATTTTCTTGAAATAAGATCCCAGTCTTGTGAGATTAGTTTGTGTTCTGGTAGATGATTTTATAAATGTGTAACATAGTATCCTCAGGACAGTTGTCCAATAACAAAGCTCTCTTTAGTCTGATATGGGAGACTTTCTCAAGCAGCAGCATAGCTTTATGGGATTTGAAGGAACCACAAACTCCAATACATTATACGAAGATTTTATGTGCTGGACCACCACAAAGTAGTTTTGTTGGTCCAGCACATAAAATTGTGAAGTGGATAAAATATGAAAATAATAATAATAATAATAACAATAATATTTTTTTCTAATATCCCCAAATAAAAATCCAGTGCAACCAATTAATTTCAGAAGCCACCTACTTAGTAGAGGGAATCCACTGTGCTATTTTTCTCTCAATAGAAAACTAGCTGTTCAGTGAAGGCCTCAGAGGTTTGTTAGTGATCATTAAGCAGAAAAAGCACTGTTGAGTATGGCACAAACCTACCAAGACATGGACATCCAACTAAACTCACAAGCAAGACATGGAGAGCATTAATCTGACAACAAGCCAAAAGGCTTAAGTTAGCTTTGAAGTTGTTGTTAATCCTTAGCTCAGGTGGAAGAATCTGCCCACAGGGCAGTTGACTTGTCATGAACTCTGGAATCTAGCATTTATAAAAAGTGTGGAGGGAAAGTACATTTTTAAAAGAAAGCCACTAGAAATCCCATTTGCAGTTTGCCTTAGCTCACACTTGGAAGACAGGTGCTCTGGGCAGATGATATCAAGATATGAGTTTTTGCCAACATCATGTAAAATGTAATGGTGGTGGCAGCATTATGCTGTGGGAATAATATACTTCAGCGTGAATACTGTTGTTGATCTGAACTGATGAAAATATTGGGCTAAATATAGCACATTCCTGAAAGAACTTGTTAGAGATTTTTTTTTTTTACTGTAGGCTGCGGTCAGTGGCCGTTTTTGATATGGGCCATATGGACAGTTACCCAGGGCGACAAAAGAATGGGGTGGGGTGGCTCATAAGTATCAAATAAATTATCTGTGAGATGTGCAACAAACACATTTTTTACTTATTTCATGCAGTAGAAAACCAGCTTGCTGCTGAGAACTGGAGGAGTATCATAGGGGCTTTGCAAGGGACTGGACCTACAGCACTAATGGCCCTAAACATCCAGCATGAGCTACAATGGAATGGTTTATATCAAAACATATCCATGTCAAGTCTAGGCTGAGTATACATGCCAAGTAACACTTGCCAGACTTTCATTTCTGAACTCTTTGGAGGCCTTATATTATTTACTTTCCGTTTCACATTTTTGCACTTTTTAATTATTTCTTTTATTTGATTAATTGATTTATATGGATTTATTTTTATCACCCACTCACTCTTATGCCCCTCACTAATACTCTAAAATCAGTATATAAACTGATATCTAAATGGCTAACTTATATCTTAAAATATTAATTTTAATATTAAAATTATATATGAAACTTTTTTATATGGGAAATATTGTTTGAGAGTTGATTTTACTTCCTTTAAGTTAGAAAATAGTTAAGAACCACAAACAGTTTAAAGTTTAAAGCTTTCATAAAAAGAAAAAAAAGTGTTTTGTTTTTACAATTTTGAGCTAACTAGTCCATTTATTCCTGAAAGTGCAACTAAGAGAGGCAACAAAGCTTTGTTTAATCATTAAAACTTCAGCTGGCAACAACCTTTGGGATGGATCCATATCTCTGTTCCTGGAAGAATTCATGTGGATGGCAAGTGGTTGTGTCCTTTGTGTTTTGTGAAGATATTGAGTGTTTGAAGTGTTAACCCTGACACTGCGCCTTTGGGGCGACCAGGCAAAGGAAGCATGTCACACAATAGGATGGGACTTGGATCTTTGCCTCTCCTTCTCTGACCTCCGACCATTATTGGTTTTGAGGGCTGCAGCAACCTCGGCTCCTTAGGCATTGTGTCTGCCTTGATCATGTCATCACTATTTGTAGAAGTAGCAACATCACATGTCAAATAAAAATGGACTCTTGAATAACATATTCTGATGAGTGAGCAACTCTTATTTTTTTTATTTTTTTATTTTTTTGCATCATGAAGGCAAAGGCAAAAAAAGAGTAGAATAAATCTAATTAAAGTACACTTTCTATCTTCCTTTTATGGCCTTTTTGTTTAGCCTGCTTTTATATCTTCAAAAGACTTGGCCATCCATTAGGAATTTGATACTATGGAAATGACCTTTGTTAATGAATCTTTGAATTTCAGTTGACAATGTTTCTGTGTGATCTCTCTATGATATATGCCTCCAGTAACTCCACTGACACAGTCTACTGAGGCCACACATAAAACAGTGTGCCATCTGCACCTGGAGCATGGCTATCAGCTCTGTTCTCCCCCACCCCCCCCCACCCCCCACCCCCACCCCCACCCCCACACTGCTTTCGCTTGAGCATTTTCCTGCATCTGTCTAGTCTGACCCTGCTCTTCCAATTCCAGGCTACAGAAGCCAAACCAAAGGCAGCTTTCAAGGGGGACTGTCTGCTCAAATCACGTCACAGGCCTTTTTAGAAGCGGTTCAGAGATCATAGCAAGTAGAAGTCAGGGAAGAGAATGACCCCTCTCCTCCAGGCTTGATCGGATCTTGGCCCAGTCAGACCCAACAGGGCTCAGTCTCTGGACAGTTCAGTCTCTGCAGGCTTTGACTCTGTGATAGCGCCAATGAAAGAGGGCACAGAGAGAGAGCAGCAGTTCTGATGTGTCAGGCTCAATGTCCTGGCATACTTGCACAGCAAAGTGGGCAAAGCAAAGGACACAGCCAGCAGGCACAGGTCCAGAATAAGACCCCTATATTGTGTGACATGTCATCTAATGACTGTCCTTTTGTTTTAGATCTTTCCATCAGGGATAAGTTGGGGCCAACGATAAAGGTCACAAGACAAATAAACAAAGCCAGCTCTTTAAAGGCTGAAAATTAACATCATGTTTAAGAAATATAAAAAGCAATTAAAATACCCAGTATCCATACAAATCTTTTTTGTGGGCCTTAGCATCTGTTAATGTATGGCCAATCTCTTATATTAGCTTTTGTAATGTTTGTCAACATTACTTATTTGAACAAAAACATTTAATCTAAGATTTAATGATACCTATTGTACACTGATCAGGCATACCATTATGACTGACACTGACATGTAAAGTGAATAACATTGATTACTGCTTTATCATTGCACCTGCTACAGACTAGGATACACAATATTTGTATCAGTTTATTTATATTGGGCAGTAACTAAACATTTTTGTTGGACAAAGGTTTAAAAAATGGAACACCAGAGAACAAGCATAAACACAATGAAACTTAGAGGACAGTCCTCCAAGTAGCCTTTTGATCAATTAGTTTACATTAAGTTATTGTAGGCACGCTCTTCTTTTCACTGGGCTGTTCACTGCCAGACATGTCTAACATTCCTACATCTTTTAATTCTCCCAATCTTTGCGGTAAAATACCAGACTCGCCATGCAAGTTTCCACTCTCTTTAGTTCTACGAGAAAACTGTCAAAATACAACATTTATACAGTTTATTGCAAATCGGGCAGCAGGCTTCTTTCATCAGAATAAAGGAAACATTTTCCAGGAATGATTTTAGAACCCCAGCAACACATTTGAGGTGTTAATTTTGCCTCTGAAATCCCCAGATTTTATTCAGATCAGGCATCTGTGTGATGTACTATACAAACAAGTCTGATCTGCAGAGGACCTGCTGCTAACATGCTGTGTGCACTGCAGAGCACACCTCCAGGGATCTAGTGGTTACCATAACCCAGTGTTTCTCAAACTTTTTTTTATCATTCCCCACTTTGGACAAAGGAGCATACACAAGCCCCCCATGCTTTTATCGCCCCAACAGAATGGTGACCACGTGTGATTTTTAAAGTGTTTTATTTATTTAAATAGCCGAGTTAGTCTACAAGTTTTTAAGGGTATAAATTAGTTGGAAAAAGGGGTTGCGCACTGGTATAAAAGCGGCTCAGAAATATTTGCTGTCAGTAGTTGCTACATGTAGAACTTCAGCTCACAGCTGGAGAAAATAAAAGTTGTAGTTTTATCAAATTTACAAAGCTTTCAAAAGTACAAAAAAAAAATCATAATAATAGTAAAATAAATAAAGAGCAAGATACTCATCCTTGTATTTCCTCTGAAACGTTCCCTGATCTTTTTAGATATTTGTCCATTTTGTAGATGGAATCTCTGATAATGCGGCTACTGCAGCTTGTTTTGTTCTGCTGCGATATATTCCAACGTCAAACTCCCAGCCCGATGTTCCAGGTCCCGGTTCTGTTTACAATGATGACCACAATTGCTAATTTATTTGAGTGTGTTTAATTTTGTGAGAGGGGGGAGCTGGTTGATTTAATTTACAGTGCAGTGAAACATTCACAACGACAGAATCTAGGGGGGAAAAACTATTTAAATCCCATTGATGTCACGCCCCACCTGCAATACCTCTGCGCCCCACTAGTGGGGCTCGACCCATAGTTTGAGAAACACTGCCATAACTCAATTAGTCAGGACTTTCATGCTAATGAAAAGGGGACCAACACACCATTAGGCACATGGTCTTGATGTTATGCCTAAACCATGTAAATCAGATGTGAGAAAACTTTTGAGTTCTTTTCACTATAAACATAGTACATCCTAGGATGGAAAGCCAGTTGTCTCTAGTTGACATAGAGGATTATTCACAGTGTGTTTCTACTCATACTTAGTCTTGCCATGCTTACACCTCCACAGATTTCAGCACTCATTAAGATTATGCATTTACTGAAAATCCCCCAGCTCTTTGCATAACGGCATGCATAGTGTGCTTCAAGTGCTTGGTGGGGATAAGACTGAATTCCAAACACGATGTGTCTTGCTTCGAAGTTGACCTTCCAAAAAGACTAGTGATCTCATTCTTCGCTTCAGTTGAAAGCTGCTGATTGTCTGTGTTACAGTGCTGCTGTCATAAAAAAGAAGCCCTGTATGGCCTGCAAATCACTGCAGGCTACCTCTACAGACTCCCTCCACAGTCGTTTTTCACTGGATTCCAAGGGCATCGAAAATGGCTTAAATTATCAAGCTTTTCATATGGAAATCTGGTTTAATTTTTCAGCTCCAAGAAAAGCAGTTTACCAACAGGGAATAAATTACAGCTGAAATCCATAAATAGATCAGTCTTTTTTAAAGTTTAGGGAGATCAGTTTAATCTGACCTCGTTTAAAAAAACAGCAAATTTCACTAACTTGTCACGCACAGTGGGAATTTGATGATCAACTCAAGTGAACTCAAATTCACTTTCATGTTTAAACCACAGTCATGTATTTCACTTACAGATGTATATCTATAAGAAGAGCATTGGATTTTATAAATAAAATCAGCATTATCATAAAGCTTGTCAGCAGAAGAAAGCATGAAATGCTCTAAACTTTCCACCTTGATGGCTGCATTTACTTTGAGCTTTAGAAAACACAGTGGAGCAACACTGACAAAATCATCACGGACTATGGAAACTTCACACTTGACCTTAAGAACTGAGAGTCTGTACCACTCCAGTCTTCCTTCAGACTCTTTGACCTTTATTTCCAATTTATGTCCAAAATGTGATTTCTTCTTTCTTCTCTACTTTCATCTGAAAAAGTAGCAACAGTTCAGTCCTTTTTATCCTTAGGTGAGATACTTCAGATATAATCTCTAATTCATAAGTACCCTAACACAAAATTTCACAGCTGTAGCCCATGTCCTGCATAAATATTAGAGTGGTGACTCTTGAATCACTGACTCCAGTTGTGCTTCACACCTTCTTTAATCTCCTTCAAACAGTTTAAAGGGGGTTGTTTCACAATCTGCTCAAGGCTGTGGTCATCTCTGTTGCTTGTGCACTTCTTTATATCACATTCTTTCCTTCCACTCAACTTTTTTATAAATACGATTTGATACACCATTATATGAACAGCCAACTTTATCTTAGCAACAACCTTGTGAGGCTTTCCCTCCTTCTGGAAGGTGTCAAGACTGTCTGCTGGACAACTGTCAAATCAGCAGTCATATCCATAGCAATGGCTAAAATAACATTGCTGATTTCAAAATACTGAGAAATTCTCATTTTTAAGGAAGTGAATTTTGGGTGTCATGAGCTAGGCCTTAATCATCAAAAGAAATGTCACAAATTTAATATATAAGCTTACAACTCTTAATTAAATTACTGAAGCAAATACACTTTTTGATCATATTACATAATAATACAGTACACTGGACCTGTGGATGCAACTTTAGCTCAGGCAGGCCATTGTATTTTCAACAGAAGTTACTTACATGGTGTTTTCCAATAAAAAAAAGTGTAGCAGTCACCATAATTAGCCTTGAGCTTTGACTTTTCTGTTGGCAGCCTGGGAGACATATCTTTAAGAGCACAAAGAACATGCAGCACAGAAAAGAAAGATAGGTTGCTGTCTCTGAACATAAAGAATGTTCTTTGTGGATCTCAGACTTCCCTTTGAAAGACTCAGCATAAACGACTTTATGAAGATCTGCTCAAGTACCAATTGTCAAACTGCTACCATTTTATCCACGGCTTTATGTGACTGAAAGCATTTATTACACTGACACCCAACAGTTACTTTGATACCGTTCCTGTCAGTCTTAAGCTTTCCTATGCGGCTTAGGGTTATAAAGGTTAATATCAGCTTGTGCTCAAAATTCAAATGACGACAGGATGGGTTCATTGATGAATGACTGATAGTTGACCCCATATTTCACTTGTCATTGTGGTCAGTAAAGCTATCTCAGACAAGGTTTGTCAGAAAAGGTTTGCAGCTCAGCCCTCAGTTGTCTTCATCTTTTCTCACTGTCTCCATCGATGGTAGCTTACTCCCTTATTCTGACTCATGTAAAATCAGATAAAATCTGGTATTACTTCACACATTTTAAAAAGAGGGTCCCCGCTTTGGACACCACATATCTTATTCCAATTATTAATCTTTTTTTTTCAGTGTTAACTTTAATAATACTGAGAAATCCATGCAACATAAATAGACAATTCAAACTGACTAAAATACATTTCAAATTTTTCTTTAAAATCTAAGAAAAATGCAATTTCTGGTGAGAAATTAACAAGGACACCCCAATGTTTATTCCTGATCAACATGGCCAAGAATGAACATAGTGTATTAAAGCAGGTGCACATGGTTAGAACGTTGTACCAACCTCAGGCTTTTACATTTGGGAATCAAGGTCCAAGGGTTTGGAGGAAGACGGTTGAGGAACAGAACCCAAGCTGCTTGAGGTCCAGTGTAAAATATCCACAGTCTGTCATGATTTGGGGTGCAATGTCCGGTGCAGGTGTTGGTAAACTCTGCTTTCTTATATCCAAGGTCACTGCATCAGTCTACCAGAATGTTTTAGAGGACTTCATGATTCCTTCTGCTGAGGATCTGTATGGAGATGCAGATTTCATCTTCCAGAAGGACCTGGTCCCTGCCCATACTGCCAGAAACACCAAAACCTGGTTTGATGCCCATGCCATCACAGTGCTTGACTGGCCAGCCAACTTGCCGGACCTGAACCCCATTGAGAATCTATGGGGTATTATCAAGAGGAAAATGAGGGGCAACCGACCCAAAAACAAAGTAAAGCTAATAGCAAGCATTAAGGAAACTGGGCTTCCATAACTCCCATTGCCTGGGAGTTATGGAATCCCATAACTTCCATATCCCACGGCGCATCGAGGTAGTGATTAAGCCAAAGGGATTCCCTACCAAGTATTGAAGATTGACATATCGTTTTGAAAGTACCATATTTTGATCGATTTGATGTGATCCTAATTTCTTTCTTTTTTTTTTGCAAAAACTGGGAAGTAAATTGTGATTTCTTCACAGTATTCTAATTTTTTGAATTCCTGTTTTCATGTGTTAAATGAGCTGGAAGCCCAAATTATGTACAAATAAACAACTAAACACTTGAAATTGTCTAAGTTGTGGGCCCTGAATCTATAACCTATGCAAGTTTAACGTTTTGAATGGAATTATAGAATATATATATATATATATATATATATATATATATATATATACATACACACATATGTGTGGGGGGGGGGGTGTGGGGGTGTGTGTGTGTGCGTGTGTTTCTTGATAATAACAAGCCAAATTTGATTGAAAGAGAAGGGCTTCTAGTAAAATTTCATTGGTATAATTTCTTGTTCCTTGGCAATGACCTATAGAGAGAGACATTTTTATTCTACAATGAGTGTATTACCTCCAAGCTGTCACAAATTATTTTAAGACGATAGCCTCACTATGTGGCCTATGATATGCCACTGCTCTATGCGATTCTTGATACCCATATCTTGCTCTTGAATGCTGCTCTTTTAGGATTTCAGCCTCAAGGCCATGCTGGTGAAACCTTTTTAGTGATGAGGGTAACAGATCAGTCAAAAGTGCTTCAATTCATAGCATAGCTTGACATAAGTTGCATCTACTGTATTTCAAAAACTGCAGGTTAAAGGGGAAAGGGCAAAATGTACCTTTTTAAATGTAAAAGGTCAGTTCACTCAGTTGTAATCTAATACCAGAATATACTTATTAAAGGTAGAGACCCTTACCAGAATGCCTGGTTTGTGTGATGTAAAAAGTTAGACTTTACTAAATAAATTCAAAACTATTTTTCCACATACAATACTTCATATATAACTGGTACGATACAAATGAAAAAAATCAAATTTGTGACAATAAAAATGAATAACTCGATTGCACAAGTATGAACATTTGTAAACTATACTTTATTGTTTTTTCTTTGTAATTTGTTTCTCGGTTGAATCATTCAGGATAAATATTTTTTTATTATTTGAGGAAAATGTTTAGATTGTGATTATTAACCATGGTCTAATTTGAACAGTGCCCATGTTTGAGAGCTACTGTAGTTTGGCTTTGTTTAAACAAGGACACGCAGAGTTTATTATGGCTTTAAAGTTATATAATGACATTCACAAGAACTTTTAAGCTTGTCATGTAAGCCCTGTTTTATCTGCTCTTGCGTCTCACACCAAAGTAGCATTTTGCAATTTTCAAAAAAAATTGTTTCAAGTGTAACGGATTGATTTAGTGTAATAAGGCTTTTCTTTACTGTAATGATCCTCACGATTTCTCCTGTTTTAAACTAATAAAACTAAATGTATCAATTACACATAGTCTTCTGAAATAGCTCAATAATTTGTAAAGTTTCATTTTGATCCCATTATTTCCCTTTTCCTGCTCTTGGACCTGTCGGAATGGGCAGGATGCTTCTCCTCCCTGCCGACACTAGGCTCCTCTGCAGCATCCAGCCATTAACCACCATTACTGGGCAGGGCCATTTCATGGTCAAAGAGCATTTCTGTGTTAGCTTTCTCTGGGGAACCAAAATCAGTCAAGTGAGTTGAAATCCTGTTGAGCTACATATGCTATATTTTACATCTACCTCTTTTATTCTTTGTTTTTAAATATCAGCTTTTTTTAACTAAGTGTCACTCAGTGTTATTCAGAAGTGTGATCAGGTAGTGAACTATTAACTTCTTCAAAATGTAAAACTGTACATTCTATACTGTTCTGATTTATAGTAGGGAAATATTTTTTCTAAGCTTTCTCTATCAAGTGTGGCAATATTAAGCTATACTAAATTATTACAGTCTTATTAACATCAAAAATGGACAAATGTGGAAATTTCTATACATTTCTGAGGATTAGACTCTAGATTCCATACAAATATTAATCATGACCTATTAGGAGGTCTTGAAAGATTCAAAAAGAGCTAATTACCAATAGGATCAAGAATTAGGTTAGTCATTATTCTACTTAGTAATAATTTACAAGGCAAACAAAGCACACAAACAAATAAACATCTAACAAACAAAGATGAAAAACTAAATAATCCACCAGCTACTATTAAAGGTGAAATTTGATATTTGAAAGATTTAATCAGTTTAGATAATGTTGATAATAATGTAGTGTTTATATCACTACATTATTATCAATATTATCTAAACTGATTACATTTGAAAACAAGTTTCTTAATCTGTCAGAAGCCAAAAAGAAAGTGTTTGAAGGCTGAGACTCAATAGAATGGGAAAACGCAGCTAACTAGGTCAGAGTCTCTCTTGGCTGGAGAGGTAGTCAGGTCTGGCACAGGTTGTTGGATGGTTGATTGGTCCGAATCTTTGGATCACTGCTGGAGCTAAATTACTAACACTAAAGTTGAAAGTTTACCTTGTTAATCTGACAAAGCGGCCATGATATGTATGGAGCAAAATACAAACAAAAATCATACAGGAACATTAAATACACCCAATGGCCACTTTATTAGGTACACCTTGCTAGTACCAGGTTTTACCCCCTTTTGCCTTCAGAACTGCCTTAATCCTTCGAGGCAAAGATTCAACAAGGTACTGGAAACATTCCTCAGAGATTTTAGTCCATATTGACATGAAAGTATCACGCCATTGCTGCAGATTTGTCAGCTGCACATCCATGATGCGAATCTCCCGTTCCACCACATCCCAAAGGTGCTCTATTGGATTAAGATCTGGTGACTGTGGAGGCAATTTGAGTATAGTGAACTCATTGTCATGTTCAAGAAACCAGTCTGAGATGATTCGAGCTTTATGACATGGTGCATTATCCTGCTTGAAGTAGCCATCAGAAGATGGGTACGCTGTGGTCATAAAGGGATGGACATGGTCCGCAACAACACTCAGGTAGGCTGTCGCGTTGCAATGACTCTCAATTGGTACTAAGGGCCCCAAAGTGTGCCAAGAAAATGTCCCCCACACCATTACACTATCACCACCAGCCTGAACCCTTGATAGAAGGCAGGATGGATCTATGCTTTCATGTTGTTGACGCCAAATTCTAACCCTAGCATTTGAATGTCGCAGCAGAAATCGAGACTCATCAGACCAGGCAACATTTTTCCAATCTTCTATTGTCCAATTTTGGTGAGCCTATGCGAATTGTAGCCTGTTTCCTGTTCTTAGCTGACAGGAGTGGTGTGGTCTTCTGCTGCTGTATCCCAATTGCCTCAAGGTTCAACGTGTTGTGCGTTCAGAAATGCTCTTCTGCATACCTTGGTTGTAACGAGTGGTTATTTGAGTTACTGTTGCCTTTTTATCAGCTCGAACCAGTCTGGCCATTCTCCTCTGACCTTTGGCATCAACAAGGCATTTTCACCCACAGACCTGCTGCTCACTGGATATTTTCCCTTTTTCGGACCATTCTCTGTAAACCCTAGAGATGGTAGTGCCTGAAAATCCCAGTAAATCAGTAGCTTCTGAAATACTCAGACCAGCCCGTCTGGCACCAACAACCATGCCACGTTCAAAGTCACTTAAATCACCTTTTTTCCCCATTCTGATGCTTGGTTTGAACTGCAGCAGATCGTCTTGACCATGTCTAAATGTCTAAATGCATTGAGTTGCTGATTAGAAAATTGCGTTAACAAGCAATTGGACAGGTGTGCCTAATAAAGTGGCCAGTGAGTGTAGATATGGAAAAATGTAGCGTAGTGTACATGACCAGCAAAATAGATGATAAATGTAACTGGATCATGAAAGGTAAATTAGTTCTCTCTGACCCAATCAGAGAAGTCTTCTAGAATACTTTAAAATTCCGGGTTGATTTACCGAACACTAATCTCCTAAGGAGTCCCTCTGTGGGAGTTGTCTTCAGGAGAGCTGGATCAGCCAATAAGATACGGATCTTGAGCATTGTAAGAGCTACACAAAATGTATTCTAATAATATTTCAAAAACTTTATTTTGGACACCAAACAGACGTTCAATTCCAAAAATGTCAACTATCTACCACTTTGCTTTAATACAATCTGATGACAAAGGATGTGTTCATAGTTCAGCTGTTTCAAAGAAGTAATTATTTCACTTAATAAAAAAACTTCACATTTAATTGAGTTTATGTAGCACCAATTCAACAAATATGGCTCAAGAAACTTTACAGAAAAGAAGTTAACATATTCCAATCAGATAGATTCAAAGTCAGTTACATTCCAATTTGATCCTAGTTATCTAGCAATGGAGTCAAGTTCAGTTTATTATTCAAATAGGTAAAAAAATAAAATAAAAGGTTTTCCATTTAAGGAAACCCAGCCGATTGCATCAAGTCACTGTGTTGCAACAGTCCTTCCTATTGGACAAACATGCAGTGACATTCATATCTGACACTTTAACAGTTAGCTTTATTGGTTAGTGAATTAAGATGATTGACATCAATATACAAATTTCTGTCTCATTTATGAGTAATCTTAACATGTGCTGTCTGGCCTTAAAATAAATACCTTGACCATCAATATCTAGTAATGTCAAATTATTCTCAAATTTAGGAGATCCTTGGCCAGCACCTGTGGTAGTAGGTTGTTTTGACTAGACCTACGGTCCTATGGGGATATTCGGAAGAAACCTGGAGAAAAGTTAAAGTAGTTTAGGTTAACATCAAAAGAAGGTTGGCCTCAGATTATACTGTAATGAAAGAAATATCTGGACTTCACAGAGGGTCAATTTGGTAAAACAGCATAATAAGAGTCTTAATTAATAAATTAGAATATGCGTTCCGATGAACCATGAACTATAAACTATCATATTAAAAGTACATTTTAAAAATAAAAACATTTAAACAGATATTAAAAGACCTCACTAAGTCCAGATGTAAGTAGAAAATTCTCATAATTAACAGAAATAAGAGGCTTAGAAATACCAGTGTGTGTTATTAAACTGTATGATGCACTTCACTTATGGAACTGAGTTAATGAAATAAATGTACTTTTCAATAACATTCTGAAGTTTTGCTCCTTCACCAGAACAAATTATCTCCTCTCTTTTCATTCTATTCCTTGCAATCTCTCCTGCACCTTACTTTGCAAACTTAAGCCAGTCTATGTACTTTTATGAGAAGAGACTTTTTTTTCCCAACAAACCAAACTACTTCAGGCCTTTGTTTGGTGAATAAAACCTTTTGCATTTTTTGTCATTCCAAGATATTTTTTATTTATTTAGCCAGACTTACTTATAATTAGTTATTTCAGGTGCTATAATATTTGAGTAAGTAAATAAGCTTTTTATAGTTCCTGAAAGCAGTAAGGAGTACATAGTTTTTAAACACACAGGTGCATCATTTAAGCTTAGTTTTTGACACAGAGATTTTATTTACTTTATTTTATAAACTGGACCAGTTTAGGGTAAACAGCCTCAACTGAAAGAATGTATGGTTTGATTTTATCATGGTGAATATTTTCTAAATTTTTTGGGCTAACATGATACAATGTAATCCCCAAGAAATATATTAAAGTATTTTCTTTATTTACAAAATGATCGACTTTTGCATTTGGTTCTAATGCTGTAAAAAATCTAATCCAACGATCATCTTAGATCTAGTGAAACTGTAGTTTTATGGATATTGTCTGAAACCACTAATGGGGCTTTTTTAGTATCACATAACCAGATCCATCCACATTTTGCATAATAGCCTGGTTGCACCCATTATTATTTCTGGTTGAAGAAAAAAAACACAAAAAACCCATCTCGGCTTGTTTGGATTTCTTTAAACCAATCACAAACATTTTAGGCTGCAAACCCCCCCGAAAGCAAATATGGTGGCTCTGCAAAGTCTGTTGTGCAAGAATCTGTTCAAATGGAACCTGTGTGAAAACAGGCAGGTTAAACAGTGCATCGCAACCATCAAGTAAACAAACAGGTTTGCATTTTTCCAGATCTAAATCTGTGTCAAAACATGCCTCATTTAAGACAAAAGCTGCATCAGATTGTTTCCCATGGAGCATTTTGAAAACATCATCCTTAACATCCTGATAAATATGGAGCTAGAATTGGGACTTTAGTTTTGTACCTGTAACTTATGATTTGTACCTGTAACTTGTTTTGTACTTGTAACTTACGTTTTGTAATTTGTACACATTTTTAAAATACAGGTTTCAAGTTTCAGATTTTAAGTTTCAGATTTTAAGTTTCAAGTTACAGGTTTCAAGTTACAGATCATTTTTTACCATATTTGGCTTGCCTAGAAGAACCAATGAGTGGCTTGCTGATTTTGACCAACAAATCATGTTTCTGCTTTTTCTATCCAGTCATGGCGAGAGGAAGGTAGGGCTCTGTGTCACTGCATGATCTGTTCAGGAAGAACGATTCGTACCATGAGCCCATCTGCGCATGTGCGCAAGGAACTACTTCCGGGGGGGGGGGGGGGGGGGGGGGTTAGTTCTCGAGAAGCTACAAGATGGATGGATTTGCGCTCTTTAAATTAAACATTGACTTCAACTGTGACTTTTGTCATATAGAACCAGAAACTATCATTCATGTTTTACCGCTGCACATTTATCAAAAACCTCTGGAGTCATTTAGAGCAATTACTTATAGGAAAGCCGGTCATGTGATCGGTCTCCAGGAGAGGCCAATCACATGACCGGCTTAAGATTACGAATGCAGCAAGAAAATTTATCAGCAATGTACGGTTTTTACTACACTACCTTCAACTTAGTCAACTCCCACCGTAAAGGTGTGTTTTAACTGACGAAACTGTGTCTTACTCAGGCTCAGACACTTCAATTAATGCTCTTTTACAAGTTTTATTCGAACAAGCATTAACTGACACCAGTACAGTAACCGTGCCTTTTCTAGAAGCCAGGTAATCAACTGAAAGACACAAAAGTAAAACAACCATACAACATTAATAAAGTACATCTATTAATGGCCGTACAGGCTGTACATATTCATAACTATAGGTTTAACACATTAACCAATCAGCACAGAAACTCACCAGCTCGGCCTCATCAGTCAAAACAGCGATATTGAATGAAAAGAAGATCCAGCTGGTAAAGTCTATGAGCAGGTATTACCCCATAACACCCCAAGTTTGCGCATATTACTCCGCCCTAAATAAAATAGAACTAAAGCAAACACTGGGTTTGGTAAATTAGCATGTTTGAAAATAGGGGAAAACCACACACCTCCCACTTGGGCTATGTGTCATAGACTAAGTAGGCCACAATAACCAGTAGCAGTACAAAATAACATACAGAACAAGGAACACACAAACTGTATGTCAAACAGGTTGGTCCAGGTCCTTGCTTTAATGTGTCCACAGTCCGTAAGTACTTCCCAGGTACCTAGGGGGACGAACCAAGTCTCTCTTGGTCCTCTACTGGCAGTAATACCACCAGCCTCCTTACGTCCCTGTGGAGAATGGTTGAATGGTATGGTACTTTGCCCTTCCTTGCCTGGGACCAGCTGATGGGATGGCTATAACAAGTCCTCACTTTAACGTCTCGAATGAAACCTCGTTCATCTGGATCCGCCTCTTCCACACGACCCAGCTTGAAACGGCCCCTGAGTGCGTTTTGATCCGCCACCCAGACAATGTCTCCAACAGAGACGTTCCTTGCTGGAGCATGCCACTTTCGTCGAACAAACAGGTGAGGTCCGGCTAATTGGCTCCAGCGTCTCCAAAACTTGTCCAATTCCACTTGGACAGCACGCAGACGACTGAAGGGGTAGGCAGGGAAATCAAAACCCATGTTGTCGCCTCTGGGCCCCGCCCGACCCAACAACAAGGAGTTTGGTGTCAAAACATCTACAATTTCCTCCTGAACTTGAGCTCTGGCCCCGATTGGCCTCTCATTGGTGAGGTTGGCAGCCAAATAGAGGAGGGTTTGGAACTCCAGAGTAGTCAGGTTCCCCTCCTCACCGTTATTCAACGCCCTCTTCAACACGCAAACAGCTGCTTCCGCTGCTCCATTTTGATGTGGTGAGTCTGCGGGGCTAAACTCCCACATCCAGTCTGACCCAGCCATGGCCGCTTTTCTTTGGACCTCTCCCTTGTCAATAATTGCAAGGCGGTAAAACGTTGGCATGCTTTGAGAAAGCCTTCAGTTGACAGGTCTTCTACCACGTCTGCGTGAACTGCTCTTGAAGCCATACACCTAAAAACCATGCCCCAGACTTTCTTCTTTACACGCTGCCTTACTGAGTCCCTGACAAGGAACGTACCAAACAGGTCCAATGTAGTGTACTCAAAAGGGGCTGCCGGTGTAGTGCGTACAGGAGGAAGGTCGCTCATCACTTGAGTGCATAGCTTGGTCCTGTACTTTCTACATCTTATGCACAAATAAATCACTTTCCGTACTAGCCTGGGACCTTGCACTACCCAGCCTCTTTTCCTCATCCGAAGAAGGGTACCAGCAACACCTTCGTGGTTGACACAATGGGCGTTTGTAGCAAGGAGAGAGCTTAACTGACTCCTGTAAGGGATCAATGGAACCCCTGACTTCTCCCCCATAACGGGTTGAATCTGGCCATAGCACACCAAGAGTCCCGTTGCTTTATCCTTGTTTACCACCAAGCGGTCAAGTGTCTTCGTAGGGAAGGTCACGTCTGCTTGGACGGCGAGACACAAGTCCTGGAATGCTTCCTCACGCTCCTGGACTGTGAGTTCCACCTCCCGCTTTAATCCTTCAGCGGTTTGACCCCTGCCGGATAACCAGAAGTGCAAGGCCCTACGGACATATCCTATTACCCCACAGAGTTTGGTTAGGGAGTTGAACCTTGAAAGATCCACCTAATTTATCAATGCCGAACCCTAGAGCCTCTTAATCCAGCGAACGTTGGATGTGATAGAAGAAGGCTCCTTATCCTCAACAGGCGAGGCATCTTCATCCTTGAATGGTAAATGCTCTAGATTTATCCTGTTGTCGACCACTGCACTGACATCATCCAGATTATCAGGAGTAGTCTTTCCTCTTTTCTGAGACCTTGTTGTGATGGCAGAAAAGGCTTTTCTTTGGAGTCGACTACCGACTTCTCTAGCCCCATAGGCCACCTCTGCAGCAGACTTAATGGGCCACTCCTTTACAGACTTGGTTAGGAACTTGGGACCCGTTTGCCATGAAGAGTCCTCACCAAGTTGCTCAGGGGAACATCCCCTTGTGACCAGGTCGGCCACGTTGTACTGACCAGGAAGCCACCACCAGTCAGTCACAGGTCCAGCCTTCTGTATCTCACCCACCCGGTTGGCAAAGAAGGTTTGGAACCCGTAACTTTCCCGTTGGATGGCACCTAACACAGTCTGGCTGTCCAGAAAATGGTACCACCGATCCATTCCAATCGCCCGTACTTGAGGAAATATTCTTTTATACGAACAGCAAAGACAACTCCACAAATCTCTGCTTTTCAGAAGTCTCCCAACGCAGGTAAAGGACCGCTCCGTACGAGTCATAACTCCCGTCGGAGAATGTGATCCCCCAGGGTTTACCCATCCAGCCGGATGATGTAATGCTTCTGGGAAAGGTGATTGTGCTCAGTCGAGAGTACTCTGTAAAGAGCTCGATTGCCCTTCCGCGTAGCTTATTAGACAGCGGCCTGTCCCACATATCTCTGGTCAGCGTTCCGGCCTCCTGAAAGGCTCGTTTGACGAGAATGATGCCTTTCTGCTTCAGGGGAGTCGCCAGACCAAGGGGGTCATAAAGCCCTGCCACCTGGCTCAGGAGCATACAACGGGTGAGAGGATTTGGAGTTTTCTCCTCTATGTTGTCCACTGTGAGGTCCAACTCCGTGCGTATCTTTTTTTTCCTTGTGGAGAAGTTGATGGCCACCATGAGGAAAAGCTTGTCTTCTTCAATGAGGTAACCAACACCCAAGGCCTTGTTATCCTCGCTGCGCAACTGGTTGGGTAATACAATGGTCGCTGGTTTAGTAGGAACACTTTGCCTCCCACTTAAGTCAGACCTGACCCAAGGCTTGAGGTAGAACCCCCCATACTTGAGGATGGTCTCAACCCCCTCAAGCATCTCGTTTAGCCTTTTGGAGTCGTTGTGGGACACAAGGATGTTGTCTACGTAGGTGTCCTCTTCAATGACACGCCTTTCTTCCACTTTGTCGGCAAACTGTGGCAGGCGAGCAGTCTCTCGCATGGCAACCTGAGTGATACAACCTGCTGGCTTGTCACCCATGTTTACCCGTACCACAGCATAATCCTTGATGTCGTCCGCTGGTGATTCCCTCCACAAGAAGCGGTGGAGGTGCACCTCTTGATCCTCCAGCCACACTGAGTTATACATTTTGGACACATCTCCGATTGCTGCATGTTCTCCCTCCCGGAAATGGAGCAGCACTGCTCTGACAGGATTCAAAACGTTGGGACCTTTCAGTAAGATGCTGTTCAAACTAACACCTCTGTAATCCTGGCTGCTGTCCCAGACGAGCCTCACCGGTGTGGTGTGTGGGTTGGGTGCCATCAATTGGTTTATCCACCACACAGCTCCTTTCCACTCGTCTAACACAGTCTTGGAAAGCTGGATAGCTGCACCTCTTGCCAACATGTCATCTATCTGCTTAGAACAAGCTGCCTTCCATAACGGATCCTTCTCGAGGCTCTTCTCCGATTTCAAGAAGGTTGCTTCGACAGCTTTACGGTTGTTAGGCAGGGTAGTAGGTTCCTCCTTCCAGGGATACTTAGCATCCCAATGGGGACTATCACTGTGGTTGTCACTCAGCTTGAAGGTTAGACCTCCCCTGATGATCTCCAGCTCTCTTTCATCAGCGAGAGACATCTCCTTCCCTCCAGGGGCGCACTTTCCGCAGCGGCACCCGCCACACACGGGGTTACAGGCGGCACCGATACTGTCCCACTGCAGCCACTTGACGATCTCGGCGTTGGATGTAGCCGTGGTACCAACCCCCACACTGCTCTTAGGTTTTGGGCAGCAGCTACGGAGGGACTCGACTCTCCTGAATTCCGTCCTCATGGAACAAGCAAAGTGGGTTAACGAGAGATGAGCAACCACCTCAATGTCTTCAAATAGATCTGGGTGCGCACCACTGACGGTCTTTCCGAGTGGACCATCCCACAGCACTAAGTCACCACACCTCATCATTCTCTGGGGGGCTAGACGTCCCTCTCGGGTGCTGATGAGTAGCTCTATCCTTTCTGGGCGGGCTAGCTCACCCGGTCTGACGAGGCCTGGGAAGAGCTTCTCCAGGCGCTCCACATCGACAGAATGACCCACATTAGCAATCTTCTCTAATCCATAGCAGACCAACTCATGGAGTCGCCATGTCCCCTTCTTTCTAGCTACTTTTATGCTCACCAGGTACCTTTTTGTCTCTACTTTCGTCTCCATACACCCTGCACAACTAAGGTGATTGGTTCACCAGACAGACCAAGCCTCCCCGCTGCCTGGTGGGTGATGTAATTTGTATCAGAGGCTAGGTCGATGAGTGCTCCGATCCAGTCCCCCCTCTTGGTGGTGACGTCCAACATCATCATGAGGACTGGGAGCTCCTTCAAAGCACTCTCATCTACTGAGCCTTCGCCAGCACACACCATTGAAGTCGCCCTGTTTCTGCAGGCTCTACGAACAGCCTCCAGTTGCTCCGGGGACAGACCTGGACCAGCCAACAAAGCCTCTTGTTCCTCTTTCGGACCATGGGGTTCTCTCCTCTTGCCCCCTTTGGTTCCTTGTCTGGCCACAAATTTTTTGGTTGGGGATTTAAAACACAGGAAGGAGTGGTGATCCGATGGGGCATTACCCCTTCTTCATTCATCATTGCGACACAGAAAGTTTTTACTACACGGGTCATCCCTCCCATGGGGGTCCAGACACCTGGGGCACACCTTTATCTTTTCCACATAAGCCCTTCGCTCTGATGGACTTGCTTTTTTGAACGTCTTACAGTGATATAAACGACCTGTATGACCAATTTCACCACACAAACTACAAGGATTTTGAGATGGCCCACCTCTTGTCTCGCTTGTAGTAGCTTTGGTGAACGAACGTCTATCCAGCTTCCGATCTGATCTCTCCTTTGGCTTCTCACAGGGTCTTGGATCAGTTGTTCTGGCAGGGTTAGATTGTCTGGACTGCAACTGCTCCAGTTGCACCAGAACCGTCTTCTGATCTCTTAGGAACTCCCATAGTTTATCAAACCGGTTCCGTGTGTTGACGTTGTTAACAAGATCACACCGGTACAAAAGCCATCTTTCCTTCATACTGTCCGGCAGCTTACTCTCAAGTGACCGGATGACTAACTGTTTTTTTATGGCATCCTCGCAACCCAGGTCTATTAGGTCCAACAGCGCCCTCTCTACAGCTTGGATCAACTGCAAAGCCTCTCTTGGTTGATTGTTGCGTACACCTGCTATCCCCTGCAACTCTAGTACAATGTCATCTTCTATCTGAGACACGTAGCCATAACAGTCCTCCAAAACCCAGAAAACTTCAGCTGCAGTGCGACAGTGAGACAGCCTAAGCTCATATTTTACTGAATCAGTAATACTGTCCATTAGGTTGAAAGGCCGACACTCTGGGGAGCCCGTGGGTTCTGCTAACACTTGTAGGGTCCCCCAGTTACTTTTCCAGCGCCAGTAGCTCCTCCTGTCCCCAGAGAATTTTGGCAGACTAGGGGTGCGAGTGCAATCTTCGTTCCGAGTGATCCTTGAGAGACGGTAGATATTCTCTGTCTTGCCCCGACGCCATCAGGACTCACAACATGCATCCCTTGGTGCTGCTGCGGTGTGCTTGAGAGGCCAGGGTTGAACACTGGACTCATATGTTCCTGGGATAGCGGTCTCTGTGGCGGTGCTTGAAGGGTCACAGTGAGAGGATCTGCTCTGTGTGCTCCGTCAGGATTGCCTGACCCTTGGTACGTAACAGAGTTCACTCCTGCGTCTAGCGCACCACCAACATGCACTGCGCCACCATCTCCATTGGCTGCAGCGGGTTCACTGGGTTTACCAGTGGTTGGCCATCCTCTTCACTATTAGACCGGCTTCTGAGGCCGCCACAGACTGATCTCCTTCTTCCATCCAAGAGGGTAGCCAGTATCACCATAGCTACTCTACTCTTCTCCTTGAAGTCTTTGAGACAAGCTCGCATGTCATTCACCCCTTTCTCTGGAACATAACGATCCCAATTCTGCACAAACGCACCCAGAGCCTCCACTCTGCTTTCCACTGCAGTGAGCAATGAATCATGCCGATCTTGATTTATTTTACCCTTCTGGAACGTCTCCACCTGGTTGATCACATCTTTTAGGTCATCCCTTAGACTGTTAAACTGATCTGATACACAGTGGGACCACAATGCTTCTTTTAACTTCACCTCTGTGGGCTGGTATTTTGTACGGCAGTCCTGCAGCTTCTTCTCCACATCAGCTATTTCTGTTGCAAACCCGCTTGCATCTTCCACCTCCATAACAGCAATGTACTCAAAGCTGCTATTACAGATCTCACAACTGTCTTTGAGTGCCCTTAATTCAGACATGAAGTCCTTTTCAGTCAAAAGGTCAATATTAAAAACAATGGAATTGGCTTTTCTGGTGAAAACTGCTTGTGCAGAGGATCGTCTTTTCTTCAATTCCTCTCGGCTTGCCATATTGCCCTCAGCAAGATGGCGGCCACCGGATCTTGCTTCTCCCAGTGCAACTCTTTTACGCCCTCAGCAAGATGGCGGCGACCGGCTTTCGGTTGCTTAGCGACTAATAACAAAGTTACAAAGTTAAAAATCCGTTTACGGCGGCTGGCTTATCCTATGCCAGTCCCCTAATAGTCCCAGCAACTTAATCCAAACACAGTCGCTGACCTAGGACGGCTTGGCAACGATTTGAGTGCGAAGTTTCGTAGTTCGGCCGTAACGCTCGGCCGGGGTCCGTCTAATTGCTGGATTCTCCGTAGTCGACACACTTCTCCGTCGCGGCGCTGGCCAGATGTTGATTACTGTACGGTTTTTACTAGGCTAACTACCTTTAACTTAGTAAACTCCCATCGTAAGGGTGTGTTTTAACTGACGAAACTGTGTCTTACTCAGGCTCAGACACTTCAACTACTGCTCTTTTACAAGTTTTATTCGAACAAGCATTAACTGACACCAGTACAGTAACCGTGCCTTTTCTAGAAGCCAGGTAATCAACTGAAAGACACAAAAGTAAAACAACCATACAACATTAATAAAGTACATCTATTAATGGCCGTACAGGCTGTACATATTCATAACTATAGGTTTAACACATTAACCAATCAGCACAGAAACTCACCAGCTCGGCCTCATCAGTCAAAACAGCGATATTGAATGAAAAGAAGATCCAGCTGGTAAAGTCTATGAGCAGGTATTACCCCATAACACCCCAAGTTTGCGCATATCACTCCGCCCTAAATAAAATAGAACTAAAGCAAACACTGGGTTTGATAGGTAATAAATTACAACAAAACAAATTAGCATGTTTGAAAATAGGGGAAAACCACACAAGCAAGTAAATGTATCAGATAAATAAGAAAGCTGTTAAGATGTTTCCTTATGTATTTAGTTGTATACTTTTGGAAGTGCTAAAACATTATAATAAAGTGATTTTAGGTTTGTTAACATATGTATCGCAAAGACTGCAAATTCAGATAGGAGGAGGTGCTGTACTCAAATTTAAAATGTAGTTAATCCTTTACACATAAAAATAGTTATAAGCATGTCCAGAAAGTATAACTGACTTTTGTCCACTGTGGTATAAATTTTGAGATTGATAACTTTGCCTGAATTAAAGCTAAGCTAGGAATAGCAAGGGAAACGTTACCATAGCAACGCTTAGGCACACTTGACCTGGTAAATCTCTGTTACGGAGTAACGTGAGGTTACAGACTTAAGTACATTCTTTATGTTTTGTTAGAAATCAAATTTGGTAAACATGAGTTCTGCTAATGTTAAAACATGCAGATGCCCAGATCACACAACATCCCAGTTTTGCCCTTTTGTGTCCAAACCAACTTCTTCTTCCAATTTTATCCTCAAAAGTATAGACTTTTGTTTTTGAAACGGAATTTTCTATTTTCAACATTAATTACTTTGCCTTGAAACTGTGTTTTGCAAATTCAGCACTCAAACTTCAACTTTTCACCTTCCAGTTTCATTTCTTAAATTCAGACTTTGGGTTTAGACATTCATGTCCTTGAGAAGTAATCCAGCACAGAGTAATGGGTTGACGGGGTTCGAGAGATAATCTGCAATTTTTAAGGATTGACTTCAACCTTAGGGCCAAGGACAAAAAAAAAAATGGTTAAAGTGCACTCTAATGGTATATGATCTAGGATATAGGAAATTATAATAAATCTGTCACATTTTGAATATGCTGGCATCATACAGACTCATACACACACTACATATATATATACATATACATGTATATATATATATATATATATATATATATATATATATATATATATATATATATATATATATATATATATATATATATATATACCAAACAAACTGACACTACCTAACATGTTTGCTTTTACATCAATGCAGGTCATCTCAGCATGTAGGCTTCTCCCCATCAGCACTGAGGATGAGCTTGAGAAGTAGCAGAACATGAGATGATGGTTTGGAAGCAGTCAGCAGGGTTGTCTGGTGGGACCAACTGTCCTGTGAACATATTTAGTGATATTGCACCTTTGCATTGAGAAATTGCAAAGCTTGTTGATGGACAATTCACACTACAATGAAGCTACCCTGAGGACTCTCTGCAGACCACCCTGTATGATGCTCCACTTGTCAACCGGTTAAGACCAGCCACAGGTCTCAGTTGCAGCTCCTCATCCAAATCTCTTATTTTCTTTCAGTAGATCCAGCATGTCTGCCAGATACTTCCTGTTTATTCTATTAAAGTTTAAAGAATGGTCCAAAAAACATTTATTCTGGTTCATCCTGTATGTTTATAAATATCGAATGAGCCAGACAAATTTTCCAACTTGGGTTTATGGTTATGTTAAAACCAATTGTTAATAAAACTTAATAAAATTAGTTCACGTTATTTCTTAAGCACCTTTCATACAGTGAAAGGCAGCTCAAAATGATTTACTAAATAAAAATTCAAAATTAGCCCCACATATACCCCCCCTCACCGCCCCCGATAGACACACACAAGTTAAACATTTATACCCCCCTCCCCCGAATCATATCCCCATTTACGCTCCGGAGCAACATGAAAATGACAGTAAAATAGACAATAAAATGGACACTGGGCTGAGAAGTTAATGAGAATCACTAGTTGTTTCAGTTAGTTTATTCATATCAAATACACAACTAAAGAACAAATGTGACAACAAACAGAATAGTTTTTCCGTCCTGTCTCTCCTCTCAGCCTCACTTTGCTGTCTCATGTCTGAAACAGTATCCTCTACATCAGACAACTACAGAGCGTCTTCAGTCAGAGGCTTCTTCAGATCTGCAGAGCACTACAAGAGATCATCCCTACCCACAGCCATCAGCATCTACAACAAATCTTTGAAGGAACTTGCATAATGAGTTACAACAACATTTAATTTCCCGTTGGGATTAATAAAGTAGTTTTGAATTGAATTGAATTGAAACAGAAGAAATCAAGAAACACACACTACAAAAATGAGCACAAAAACTTTTAAGAAATGTGCATTAACTTGAGCAGTTAAATATATATCTATCAGACATGTGCATGGAATTATTATTATTTTTTAATCAGGTCTTTTGGTTTTGACCTGCAATAAGGTGACCTTTCCCTGCAGACTAATATTTTCAGAAATTTTACTAAAAACAGGGACAGAAAACAAGCGCAGAGGGGAAACAGGAAACTGTGTTAATCTGTGAAAGCAAGACTAGTTTTTACGACACAGGAGGAACTACAGTATACTGAGATCACAGGTTCTGTGGTGTTTGAAGGTTAAAACTGCCCTACAAGCACAAGGTTAATAACTGGATTTATTCTATTCTATTTATTTATTCTTTATTATTTATTAGCAAAAATCAAAATTAGCTTCAATTAGGTGTTAATACATAAAACATTGTGGGACTGCCAGATGAGCTTGCTTGTGAGAGATGATTTTCAAGAACTATGAAAATATGTCTATGCAAATGACAAAAGCCCAACCAATGACTCTACAGCTTTAAGCTGTATATTTTCTTAGATCTTGGGCCTTTCATATATATAAACTCAGCAAAAAAAGAAACGTCCCTTTTTCAGGACTGTGTATTTCAACAATAATGTTGTAAAAATCCAAATAACTTTACAGATCTTCATTGTAAAGGGTTTAAACAATGTTTTCCATGCATGTTCAATTAACCATAATCAATTAATTAACATGCACCTGTGGAATGGTCGTTAAGACCTTAACAGCTTACAGAAAGTAGGCATTTAAAGTCACAGTTCTAAAAACGCAGGACACTAAAGAGACTTGTCTACTGACTGTGAAAAACACCCAAAGAAAGATGCCCAGGGTCCCTGCTCATCTGCTTGAACGTGTATTAGGCATGCTGCAGGGAGGCATGAGGACTGCTGATGTGGCTAGGGCAATAAATTCCCATGTCCGCACTGTGAGACGCCTAAGACAGCGCTACAGGGAGACAGGAAGGACAGCTGATCATCCTCGCAGTGGAAGACCACGTGTAACAACACCTGCACAGGATCGGTACATCCGAATATCTCACCTGCGTGACAGGTACAGCATGGCCACAACAACTGCCCGAGTCACACCAGGAACACACAATCCCTCCATCAGTGCTCAGACTGTCCGCAATAGGCTGAGAGAGGCTGGACTGAGGGCTTGTAGGCCTGTTGTAAGGCAGGTCCTTACCAGACATCACCAGCAACAACGCAGCCTATGGGCACAAACCCACCTTCGCTGGACCAGACAGGAGTGGCAAAAAGTGCTCTTCACTGATGAGTCACCAGTTATTTCACCAGGGGTGATGGACGGATTTGCGTTTATCGTCGAAGGAATGAGCGTTACACCGCGGCCTGTACCCTGGAGCGGGATCGATTTGGAGGTGGGGGGTTCGTCATGGTCATGGGCGGTATATCACATCACCATCGGACTGAGCTTTTTGTCATTGCAGGCAATCTGAATGCCTCGCGGTACAGGGAAGACATCCTCCTCCCTCATGTGGTACCCTTTATGCATGCTCATCCGGACATGATTCTTCAGCAGGACAATGCCACCAGCCATACTGCTCGTTCTGTGCAAGAGTTTCTGCATAACAGCAATGTTAGTGTTCTTCCATGGCCAGCGAAGAGCCCGGATCTCAATCCCATTGAGCACGTCTGGGACCTGTTGGATCGCAGGGTGAGGGCTAGGGCCATTCCCCCCAGAAATGTCCAGGAACTTGCAAGTGCCTTGGTGGAAGAGTGGGGTAACATCTCACACCAAGAACTGACAAATCTGGTCCAGTCTATGAGGAGGAGATGCACTGCAGTACTTCAAGCAGCTGGTGGCCACACCAGATACTGACTGGTACTTTTGATTTTGAGCCTCCCTTCATTCAAGGACACATTATTCTATTTCTGTTAGTCACATATCTGTGAAACATTTTTAGTTTATGTCTTATGGTGTTGACTCTTTTAGTGTTCATACAAATATTTACACACAATAGGTTTACTGAAAGTAAAAACAGTTGAAAGTCAGAGGACGTTTCTTTTTTTGCTGAGTTTATATATATATATATATATATATATATATATACACTACCGTTCAAAAGTTTGGGGTCACCCAAACAATTTTGTGTTTTCCATGAAAAGTCACACTTATTCACCACCATACGTTGTGAAATGAATAGAAAATAGAGTCAAGACATTGACAAGGTTAGAAATAATGATTTGTATTTGAAATAAGATTTTTTTTACATCAAACTTTGCTTTCGTCAAAGAATCCTCCATTTGCAACAATTACAGCATTGCAGACCTTTGGCATTCTAGCTGTTAATTTGTTGAGGTAATCTGGAGAAATTACACCCCACGCTTCTAGAAGCAGCTCCCACAATTTGGATTGGTTGGATGGGCACTTCTTGCGTACCATACGGTCAAGCTGCTCCCACAACAGCTCAATGGGGTTCAAATCTGGTGACTGCGCTGGCCACTCCATTACCGATAGAATACCAGCTGCCTGCTTCTTCTCTAAATAGTTCTTGCACAATTTGGAGGTGTGTTTTGGGTCATTGTCCTGTTGTAGGATGAAATTGGCTCCAATCAATACTGTCCACTGGGTATGGCATGGCGTTGCAAAATGGAGTGATAGCCTTCCTTATTCAGAATCCCTTTTACCCTGTACAAATCTCCCACCTTACCAGCACCAAAGCAACCCCAGACCATCACATTACCTCCACCATGCTTAACAGATGGCGTCAGGCATTCTTCCAGCATCTTTTCAGTTGTTCTGCGTCTCACAAACGTTCTTCTTTGTGATCCAAACACCTCAAACTTGGATTCATCCGTCCACAACACTTTCTTCCAGTCTTCCTCTGTCCAATGTCTGTGTTCTTTTGCCCATCTTAATCTTTTTCTTTTATTGGCCAGTCTCAGATATGGCTTTTTCTTTGCCACTCTGCCCTGAAGCCCAGAATCCCGCAGCCGCCTCTTCACTGTAGATGTTGACACTGGTGTTTTGCGGGTACTATTTAATGAAGATGCCAGTTGGGGACCTGTGAGGCGTCTGTTTCTCAAACTAGAGACTCTAATGTACTTATCTTCTTGCTCAGTTGTGCAACGCGGCCTCCCACTTCTTTTTCTACTCTGGTTAGAGGCTGTTTGTGCTGTCCTCTGAAGGGAGTAGTACACACCGTTGTAGGAAATCTTCAATTTCTTAGCAATTTCTCGCATGGAATAGCCTTCATTTCTAAGAACAAGAATAGACTGTCGAGTTTCAGATGAAAGTTCTCTTTTTCTGGCCATTTTGAGCGTTTAATTGACCCCACAAATGTGATGCTCCAGAAACTCAATCTGCTCAAAGGAAGGTCAGTTTCGTAGCTTCTGTACCGAGCTAAACTGTTTTCAGATGTGTGAACATGATTGCACAAGGGTTTTCTAATCATCAATTAGCCTTCTGAGCCAATGAGCAAACACATTGTACCATTAGAACACTGGAGTGATAGTTGCTGGAAATGGGCCTCTATACACCTATGTAGATATTGCACCAAGAATAGTCATTTACCACATTAGCAATGTATAGAGTGTATTTCTTTAAAGTTAAGACTAGTTTAAAGTTATCTTCATTGAAAAGTACAGTGCTTTTCCTTCAAAAATAAGGACATTTCAATGTGACCCCAAACTTTTGAACGGTAGTGTATATATATATATATATATATATATATATATATATATATATATATATATATATATATAAAAAGTGTTTTCAAGTTAGATATATTCAGATTCTGTTTTTAAAGCAGTTATTCAAATTCTGTTTCTGATGACATAAAGTTCTGCCCATAGCAGTATCTATGATTCATGAAATATGGATTCAAACACAGTAAAAAGTCTATACTTTTGAAGATTAAATTGGAAGAAGAAGTTGTTTGGACATGGTTGCATCCATCTTTAGTTGATTTTAGTTTAGCCTACTACACACAACAGGGCAAAACGTGGATGTTGTGGGATCTGGCCATCTGCATGTTTTAACATAGCAGAGCTCATGTTTACCAAATTTGATTTCTAACAAAACATAAAGAATGTACTTAAGTCTGTAACCTCACGTTACTCCGTAATAGAGATTTACCGGCTATGGCAACGTTTCCCTTGCTATTCGTAGCTTAGCTTTAATTCAGGCAAAGTTATCAATCTCAAAACTTATACCACAGTGGACAAAAGTCAGTTATACTTTCTGGACATGCTTATAACTATTTTTATTAGTAAAGGATTAATTACATTTAATGTGGTCTAATGTGGAATGCGGAAGTGGAGTGTGCATATAGCCCATGTAATCATGTTCATGTTTGGTTGTAAGCAGTGCAGAGCCCTACCTTTTATGGGGTCAAATCAGGATCAGCTTAAAGAGAATGAAAAAACAGATTGTAAACTTGAAAAATAGACATTGTAAATTTGAAAAAAATAATAATTTGAAAACAGTTTTGAACTTGAAAGTACACATTGTAAATTTGAAAAAATAAATTGTAAATTTGAAAAAATAAATTGTAAATTTGAAAAATAAATTGTAAACTTGAAAAAAAACCTGTAATTTGAATAAATATTGAAAACTTGAATAAAAAATCTATAAACCTAAAACTGTAACCAAAAAAATTTGTAACAACTGCTGTTTTGTATTTTCAATCTTTTTTTGGCCAGTTTTTACGTTTCTCTTCCCCTTTGCTTTCAGTCCTCAGTTTACAGGTTCAATTTAGACTTTTCGTTTTCGGAGTTGAGCCTAATTTTACGTGGGGGCGGGTCTTAGATCCCATTGGCTACTGGGGACATCGGGTGACAGAGTTTATGTTGACGTAATTTCCGCCCCAGAACAGCGTATGTTGTTGGTGCCGCCTGTGTCATCTCTCCTGTACCAGACATTGGGATGGCGGTGGACGGTCATCTGCGGTAGGTTTAGTTTTGTGTTCATAGAACACATATGGAGTACTCCATAGAACACAAAACTAAAGCTGCCATAGAGAGAGAGAGTTACGACAGACTTTGAACTAGCCGACATGCGGTCACGTGGTTCATGGAGTCCTCAATAGTTCCAGACATCCCAACGCTGTCAGTCAGTCTGAGCGGCTTCTGGCGGGACAGAGCGCAAAATCGAATATTTTCTAGTTTCTCCTGGCGATTTTTGATCATTATTGACTAATAATTTGTACTGATTACTTTTTACTGAAAAGGATATGCATTTTTATTTTATCAAAGCATTTCTAGAGGAACAGACATTTGTCACTGTTCTACATTTTAAGAGGGAAACCAGAGTGCTAACACATTGTACAATGCATGTAGATCACCGATCATATTTATTGATAAATTAATGCACAACACTGCTCAATATAGGCATGTCTAATAACCTTATGTGCCACAAGAAACCCTAAACTGGAGTATTAATACCCAATTTATAGCCTGTTTTCTAAATGCTAGCATGGTAATGCCATACCTTGTCCTCCTATACACTTAAAACATGCCAGTGGTTAAGACCTCTGCTCCAGCTTACCATTAGATCTCCATCTTTCAACAAAGCATGTGATATTACTGTTCCCAGGATTTACTCCTTAAACACCCTATAGGTCTAGCAGATGACATTCAGTCTGTGTTCTCTCTGCCTGCTGTCAGATGGAAAATTAGCTGAATGACAGGCTGATCTAAGTTACACGTTTTTTAACCAGTTTTAAATAACTTGGAGGAAAATATGCGGCTGTCTATGCGTTGACTGATGATCTGGGATGAATTATTTCAGTAGAAGACATAAGAAAAATAATTATAGAATTAACTCATACATCTATAACCCAGATGATTGTGCTTTTAGCCTGACTACAGTAAAATAGTATTTAATTGATAATGTTAAAACCAGTATATGTAAAAAAAATAAGTGTGTGTTAATTGTGGAAAAACAATAAGCAAACTTATACAATATTATGCAAAATGTAAAACAAGCTTTAATGAAGTATTTTTACTATCATTCTCACAGTCATTACATCTGTACAAATACTGCATCGATCAAATTTGGGCAATTTGGAAATGTGCTGAAGTCCTAAGGAAGGTTCATCCTTGGTATCATTAACAGGAACTCCCTTTGATATCAACCACTGGTGACCTTCCTGAAAACAACAATAGAGAAACAGTTCATTAGTAAAATGTTTTGCTTTGAAGGACTTAGTGGGTGAAAAATTAAAATTACAAATCAAGATGTTTAGGGTGGAACAAGGGAAAAGTGTAATTTGAAATTTGACCTTGACCTAATTATACATATCACTATATGTTTGGTTTTGTACAACATTTCATATGTATAAAATGTATATTTAAATAATACCTTTATAGGTTTATTGCTTTACCATGACTGGCTCTGCTGCATTTGGATGCAGCAATCGGTCCAAGAAAGGGATCAGAACGTACGGCTTCCCTAAAAGACAGAAGGAGGAAATGGTTGGCTCAAGTCAGCAGGAGAAACCTCACCCTCACCAAAGATCATAACAGAAAGGTGTGTGCAAAAAGTTTAATCTGTACTGTCAAATATTTTCAATCAGGGCTCTACACGCCACCCTGTGATGGCACTTAGGCATAAGATGGAAGAGTACAACAAAGCCATCACATTCCTCCAAGACATGATAACACTCTTCTGTGGACTTAAGATTGGTCAAACAGGAAACCAGTGCAAACAGGAATTGTGAGGACATCTACAATTTTATCAATCCAAAAAGACACGCTTGACCATGGACATCTGTTTGTGTTGACAAGCAGGTTTACCCAAGACCGTCTTGAAAACTTGTTCAGCTGCATACGGTAAATAAATCCTGTTCCAACCCCAGTGGAGTTTCACCAGGCACTGCCATCAGTCTCTGTTGGGTAGTTTCTTATGACATTCAGATGAAGTTATCAGGAGGATGACAGCAGTCTACTGGCAGAGTTCCTGGACATTAAGGAGACATGTCCCAGTCCTGGCCTGAGTGTGGACCAGCTGATTGGAAACACAGGTACTGATGATCTCACCAACAGTGAAACCTGTATTCTGTACCATCTTACAGGATATATTGTAATCAAATGAAACATTCCAACATCTGTGATGGATGCTCTAGTTCAATAAAGCAAAAATGATGTCAGTCCAGAAGGAGAGCACCGTACCCTATTGACCCTGAAGGAATTCAAACCAGGAGAGCTGTGTCGACCATCACATGAAGCCTTCGGTCTGGTCTAGAAAGTGGAGACGAACAAGGTCTGGTGCATCTCTAATGGGGCTCCCAAATGCCATGGACACTCTAGAGAGAGAAGCAAGTCTGTTAGAAAACATGCTCCTGCATGTCATGATGTGCAAAAAACCAGCTTATTCATCAGGCTGAGACCACAAATTGCTGCAAAACAGATCTTCCATAGGAGAAGATAAGTGCTGTCCAATACTGGGTATCTTGGAAGTAAAAGCCAAACAAAAAACAGCATCTGATAGTACAACAAGCAACCGCCACCAAACACCTTGATCGTTGCCATGGAAGAACTTGGTCTCTCTTTTGCAAACAAAGCCTCCATCACACAGCCACCTCTAGCACTCCACCATTCCACTTACCAACTTATTTATTGCTCCATCACTGACAGAACTGGAAAGTTCCACCAACCGGATCCCTGATCAGCTCTCCGCTCAGCAAATCATCTGAAAACAGGAAGATGGATATGAATCCAACGGAGTGTTACCTTTAACAGTTCAAAAAGAGATTTTTAGTTACTCTTCTACAGTTATTTATTTAGGCTGATGTAATTGTTAATAATTCTTAAATTCTTGTGTGTTATAAAGAGATTATAATCTCTATTTAATCACGATTACACACTTATAAAACAAGTGCAAATGAACCGTTCTACAGTAAATATCAATTTTATAAAAGTCATGGTATTCAAGTACTGTTCTTCAAATGTTTTGATTCAGCTCTTATTTTGGAGGACACAAAACAAGAAAACAATATATCTTGTTACCTTGGTATTCCTGTGTGCCATATGCTTCAGCAGTTCATTGCAGTCAGTCTTATGTGGTTTAACTGAAAAATGAAGAAACAATTTCTCATCTTTATGATTACATTTTCTCTATTTATGCTTCCATCTCTGATGCATCAAAGTCAGTTAAAGACTGTTGATACAGCGACCAGCAACTCATTAAATATATTTTGAGACAAAAAAAAATCACAATTAAAATTGAGATATAAAAGTGTATAGCCTATTTCAAACTATGCTAAATATAATGCTAATATATTAATAAAAAGCTGAATTTCACATACTGAAATAAACGTCAATAGGTCGTCAAGCTTGTCCAGTCCCCTCCTGCTCACAATTAGCTAGCTGCAGTTAAAGTACAACTAGCTCATTAACACAGTTAATTAACCAAAACTGGCAACATTAAATATCAGACTTGACTTATTTTTGGTACAGAGCAGTCAGCTAAAGCTTTTCAATGCCAAAGAATTTTGTGATTCCATTAACTTACCGGAAAAATAGTTCCAAAACGCTGAGAATGAACTGCGGTCAATGATGTAGCTGCTGTTGTTTGGAACTATCTGATGATGATCTGCACCTGCATGACCCACTTGACTTCCGCATTCCACTCAATGGTCAGAACTCTCTCTCTCTCTCTGGTCCCCAGTAGCCAATGGGCTCTAAGACCCGCCCCCACGTAAAATTAGGCTCAACTCCGAAAACGAAAAGTCTGAATTGAAACTGTAAACTGAGGACTGAAAGCAAAGGGGAAGAGAAACGTAAACACTGGCCAAAAAAAAGATTGAAAATGCAAAACAGCAGTTGTTACAAATAACTTTTTTTTCTCCATTTGGTTACAGTTTTCAATATTTATTCAAATTTACAATATTTCCTTTTTCAAAGTTACAGTTTTTTTTTCAAGTTTACAATTTATTTTTCAAATTTCCAATTTATTTGTTCAAATTTACAATTTGTTTTTCAAATTTACAATGTGTACTTTCAAGTTCAAAACTGTTTTCAAATTTACTTTTTTTTTTTCTTCAAATTTACAATGCCTATTTTTCAAGTTTACAATCTGTTATTTCATTCACTTTAGGCTGATCCTGATTCGACCCCATATACCCTCCTCTCGCCATGACTGGATAGAAATTGCAGAAACATGATTTGTTGGTCAAAATCAGCAAGCCACTCATTGGTTCTTCTAGGCAAGCCAAATATGGTAAAAAATTATCTGTAACTTGAAACTTGAAACCTGTAACTTGTAACTTGAAACTTGAAACTTGAAACTTGAAACTTGAAACCTGTATTTTTAAAATGTGTACAAGCTACAAAACGTAAGTTACAAGTACAAAACACAAGTTACAAGTACAAGTCATAAGTTACAGGTACAAATCACAAGTTACAGGTACAAATCATAAGTTACAGCTACAAAACTAAAAGTTACAGGTAGAAGACTAAAGTCCCAATTCTAGCTCCATAGATAAACACCACTCTGATGCATGCAGTACTCATTTTCACATTACAATAGGCAGAACAACTACTCTGGCAATAGGGTTCAATATTTCCCTCAACAATTTAATCAGTATGTCTTCAGGAATGTGTTAAAAGTCAGAGAGTGTGTGAGGTTATTTTGAATTCATAATGTTTATATTTTAGCCCAGAGAATCATAGAGTTAGCAAAAAGTTTACATACAATCAGGGTCGGCATAAATGTAAGAATATTCTAAGGATTTTAATTGTTTATTTTTAGGGTAGAATGGCTAAACCGCACTTAATTTCAACATATTTTTAAATCAAGAATTTAGCAGATTTGAGACAAATCTCATACTAATGTGATAGTCAACGAGGTCCTCTCATAATTCTGACTTGATCTTTAAACACTCTTGCCAGAAATGATAGACTGGACTTAGACCAATTGGCTTAAACCAAAAACCAGGCTTTTAGGATAGTTCATACATTTTGTATGAGGTTAGGGTGTGAGACATTCCAGCAGCTTCATGTTGACTTTCTTTGCCCACTCTAAAAAAACGTTTTGAGATGTGTTTGTACCTTAATGTCAAATTGGAACAACACTGTGTTCCACATCTGACCCAAACATTAATTTCTAATGAAAGGAAATTGATCAATATTTTGGTTGTAAATTAGAAGACCCTGAAACACCAGTGTCACTGTCCACAGGGAATCCAGTTTAGCAACGACATGGATTTAGAGAGTACTGACCGAGTACAAACTTGTCAAAGATTGAGTTATTTGGCAACAAAAGAAAAAAATGCTTGGAGAGGCTTTCAATCCAAGGAAAAAAACATCAACTGTCAAGCATGCTGGAAGCATCATGCTCAGGGTCTGTTTCAGCGCTCATGGTACTGGTCAATCTCATAGAGTGATAAAGGAGAAGGATTACTTCAAAATCCTTCAACTTTCAAATCACCATAACTGGAACACAGCTGGATATTCCAATAGGACAATGATATCAAATACACATCCAAACTGTTTTTCAATGTATACAGCAGGTTAACAGGGTCTGTGAGAGAAAACCTGTAGGATATTATAGGACACTGTATTGTATGTTTGATTGTAGAAGAATGTATAGTAGACTTCCAATTCTTAGGAGTAAAAAAATTGTGCATGTGCTGGGGTGTAGAACGGGGGGATGCCCAGAAGAATCCAGAAGGAACCGATTAGAGGACGAATGAGTCAAGAGGTGCTATAAAGCAGCAGGACGGGAAGAAGACAGGGCTTTTTTGTGACTGGCTGCTCATTCAGAGGAGAAGTCAAAAGCCAACGGCCGTTCCTATCTTTTGCTTGACTGGTTTTTTAGAACTTTTGTATTAGGGCTTGAGCTTTTATTAAATACACAAACAAATTATTTGTTTCTCTAGTTTTTTTAATACTTCCACCAGACAGGATAAAAGAATCGGGTAGTCAGAGTTAAATAAGGAAGAGCATATCTCCTCATAATGGGGTGAGAGGGAGAACACGTTGCCTAGATTCCTACAAAACCTTAATGTTTAAATGAAATCCACAAATTCTGAAGCTTGTTGATGGATGCAAAAACTACATTGTTTCACGGAAACATGCAAAGGGACTTTTACCCAAATATTAGTATGGGAGCATGTATATATTTCAGTCTGTTTATACAAATTTTGTTATTTTCGAAATGGATAAATATCCTTAAATAAATTCAACCTTATCTACTGAGTTCATTCCATCTTGAAACAGAAAAAACAATTATAAAACAGTACAAATTATTATGACATTCATGCTGATGATAAGTGTATGGAAACTTCTGATCCTTGTTATAAGTTTCAGGAATCCTACAGACAATAACGTACATCTCCTCTGTTGGTTGTGTTGCAATAGCTCTAAAATCAAGTGCATTTAAACATTCTGTTTCAAAAGGCAACAAATTTAAATAAATCTTTATTTTAAAATATTCAGAACATGTTGAAGAATATAAATATTACCAAAACAGAATAAAGGTCTCAATTAAAAAACAAACAAAAAAACATAATTTTTAAAAATGCAAAAGCTCCAAATACGTTTCATATATCATATCCAGTGTAGTTGAACTATTTAGACCATGTTACAACATCTGTAACACGTCATTAGGTAAGACATTAAAACAGACACACCAAGGCAGTTCAAAAAGTTTGTTTTAAAGTGTTACAGCTCAAACACAAATATGAAGTGTAAAGAAACATTTATTTATCTATGAACAAATTATGATATGTAGTCATCTGGAGCAGAGGAGGATATGATGCAGCTGTTGGCAGCAGATTCCGTTTAAAAGAGCTGTGCAAGGACTGTAACAGCCATCTGGCTGTTAACACTGTGTGAGGATCTGAAGTATAAATATCATGTGTTAACCTTTACTCATGTACTGATAAAATTATGCTTTTAATCATATTTTTGGTAGACATAAACACCCAATAACGGGGTCAATAGGCTTATTCAAACAGTTGTTGGTAAAAACAAATGTGCGGAAGCATATATATATATATATATATATATATATATATACATATATATATATATATATATATAATTTATTGTCTTTTACTTTAAAGGAAAACTTCTGATTGACATTAGTAAAAGATGGCAATGGAACCTGATTTTAGGTTTGAAAGCAAGAGACACCACCCACTGTCATTTTGTACACCAGCTCAATAGTCCAACGAGCACTGACAGTCGCCACAGCTGCACATTTTACGCTACCTGAAGCCCAATAATTAGAGATTCTTTCTGAGCAATAAAAAAACCCTAACAACAAACAGGATGTGCTCCTCATGACTTGTATAAGCAACTGTGCGTATAAACTCTTACTCAAAGGATTTCCCTGCTAACTTTGCAAGCTCAGAATCAGATTAATTTGTGCGAGTGTTTTGTATTAATTTCTGTCAGTGCTGCACTTGTCAGCGTGAAGTTGACAAGAGGAGCCATATTCGTGTTGTGCAGTAGGAATCCAAACATGCTGGTTCTGCCTCATGCTGCTGGTGGATGACACTCAGGGAGAGATCATTCTTGCTCAGTAGGCAGTTTCCTCTCAGTTGAACTAGCCAGCTGTTTGTTTCTCAAAACTTGACTGTTTGACATATGTTGTATCTATGTTGTAGAAAATCACCACAAAAACAAATGAGTTGTCTCCAGTCTGTATCTGCCCCTAGGATATAGTGTTTTTTTAATGATTAATGTAGATTCTATTGGAGGGGGGGGCATTATTTCATTCTCATGTTCTGGAATCAATGCAATTTGTTTTACGTTTTAATCTAATTTAGAAAGTGATGTAAGGAAGGGATTTATATGCCAGAGTAAAAGGCTGCATGCAAAAGGCATTTTTTAAATCAGCACTTCTTGGGCCAAACGTTTATGTCACCAGAGATGGAAAACCTGGCCAACTGTGGTGACTGATTCTTAGCATTAGTTGCGGTGAGTGATTAATATGCTTGTCCCACATACAAAGTGATGAAATAAAACAGAGATGTAGCTTTAAAGTAAAAAGAAGACAATGCATAGCAGTAGATAGCACGATAGATTCCTCTCACAGTCTGTGGTATTTATTCCTTCACCCCAAATCAGAGGGAGAGTGTGCTGGCCTAATGAGATTGTTGTGTGGGATGTTGTGAGTGCTGCTGAGATACTGTGAGGACACACTGAGTTCCAGCTTTGGTGAATTTTAAACTCATATAATTGCTATATTCTGGTAATGATTTCTTCAGTCACATTTAAAGCAAACCATAAGCATTTGTTTGTCAGCCTGAGCCTCCTGTACGGAGAGATCATTGTACTCTATTTGAATCCCAAACCATCGCCACTTTAAAGGGATTTGGGCTAGAATTTCAAAAGATTAGGCTTCCCTTCTAACATGTCAAACATTACAACACAGTGTCTGTATAAAAAAAGAAAATGTGGTTTCACAAGTAAACACATCCATCCATCTACCTATCAACTGCATCCGCTTATTCCTGCAGGGTCGCGGGGGGCTTGGTGCCTACCTTCATCTGTCATTGAGGCAGAGACTGGTACACCCTGGACAGGTAGGCAGTCCATTGCAGAGTGAATATATTCACCAGTTTGCTTTTTATGAGAATGGGGCGGGAACTGGTTTGAGGCAGGGTACACCAAGATAAGGTTTTCAGCTCTTCACAGGGTTAATAGAGAAAATCCAGACTCAACCCACACTGTTTACCATCAACTCTGTGCAGCTTGCCTCTTCCTGCTGTGGAAAGCATTCCCCTAGCATGAATCTGCCACCACCATGTTTCATTGTGGGGGGATAGTGTGTTTTGAGTCTTTGTTTTTCACCACATAGCGTTTTGCACGTGGCTAAAAAGGTTTAGATTTGGTCTGTCAAAGAGTAGCTTCTGCCACAAGTTTCATGTGTTCCCTACATAAGTGGTCTCCAAACTTTTTTTCGCCACAGTTTAATATCAGACAATATTTTCACGGACCGGCCTTTAAGGTGTGGCAGATAAATGATAACGGACGGTATAAAACGGGGTATTTTTAAATTTTTAACAATAGACTAAATTCAGTGTGTATTTGAAGCTTTATTAACAGTGCCTCCTAAAATCGAGCAGATAACTAGACATGAGTAGCCTACCATACACTCAGCCCCCTACGCTCTCTGGTCGCCATGATAACATTTAAACATAACTTTAATAATTCAAGATTTACCACAAAAACAAATACAAAGTGCATGATAAATCTAACTCACCACAACATTGAATAAGTGAGAGGCTTGGGCCCTTTCCCCTTTCAAAAGAAACGATCGAGAGACATTTGTTTTTTATCCATCTTGCTAGCTTGTGGGTTTAATTTTAGCGGTAACTATCACGTGACCATTACAACCCTCTTGACGTGTCAAGACTGAGCTATGTAATGGGGATATCCGGTCATTTTTCAAAAATAAAACAGTAGTCACACTCAGATCATAAATTAAACGGAAATACTGGAAGTTATTTATTCTTTTTGTCTGGCCCACGGCCCGGTACCACATGACCCACGGCCCGGTACCGGTCCGTGGCCCGGGGGTTGGAGGCCTAGATGACTTGTGGCAATCTGAAACCAGGATTGTTAGTGGTTTTGGGAGATTGGTGTAGAACACAGTTTAAAGTTGTCCTGTCTACAGATTTTCCTATCTCAGCTGTGGATCTCTGCAGCTCCTGTGGAGTTAACATGGACCTCTACACTGGCTCTCTGATTAATGCCCACCATGGTCAGTCAATTTTGGTGAATGTCCATGCCACAGAACAGCTATTTTACTAATAAGGTGACTTCTGAATGCAATTAATTGCAATATGATTTATTTAGAGGCACTGTATTTAATTGAAAAGGACTCAATATAAATGCATAAATAACTGCCTTTTTAGATTTCCAATTGTAAAATAGTTTTAAAACTTGTACAATTTTCTTTCCACTGCAGGCTTTTGTAGCACATTGTCTTAATCTATCACATACAATACAAACAAAATATAAAGAATTTTGCTATTGTGAAAGTACAAAATGTGGAGAAGTTGTATTGGTATTATGCAGTGGACTGCATTTTTATAAGCCACCAAAGCACTAACAGAAAAAGCTGGGCATGGGCAGGAAGGACATGCATACGCCACACAGAAAAGTCCACACATCTCACACATTTAAGACTTTGTTTTTCCTGTGACAATGATAGTGATATTGTGCAAAAGTACTATGACAACAGAACTTGGCAAATTCTTTATTATTATTGTGTAGATATATATTCATTTTAAAACATCCCATTTGCAAAAAAAATACTTAAACAGATAAACCTAGCTAATCCAATAAACTGAAGGTCATAAGAGCTTGTTGCTTGCAGCGGCCACTGTCCTGTACATCTTTAAAAGAAATGTGAAAAAGATCCCTACCAATATACAACATACACAAGTAAAACACCTACTGGGCAAATAAGTGTATTAAAAAAAGCCTTGCTAAAGTGAGCTGTTGCACTATGTACCACTGATGTATACATTCCACAGGAAATAATCATCAGGTGGCATCTTACCTGTGACCTCAAAACAAGTCTGTGTTTCAGGAATGCAAAGAAATATTGGTCTGTGTCAAAGGTTGGCCTAAAACAAAAAGGCTGTGGACAGACAAAGTTAAAACTCAGAACTCCTTCCAATGCTACAAAAGAGTTGTTGAATGTACGCAAATACTGCATGTGAGGAGAATCAGAAAAGAATCTACTGTATAAGTCAATGCATCTTAGATATTCATTGTGAATGTTGTAAAGAAAAAAAACATACTGTGCAAACACTGATTAATCTGAAATTGCAGATATCTGTTTTATAATCATTATTATCAGAATTACAGTACTGAAATAGAAAACCAACAGAGCAATATAATCCGTTACACAGTATTCTTTTCTGTTATTTGCTGCATGCAGAGTTTAGCCTTTTCTTTTTAATGCAAAATTGTACTTTATAAGCAAACTGGGTTTTACATATAAACAAATGTCTGCACATATTAAAAATGTTGACAATAGGTATTAACTACATGTTATTTTTGTAAAGTGTAATAAAAAATACAATGATTCAATCATACGTTGTCTTTAAAATACTGAAACCTAAGACATTGGTAGACTTGCTTATACCTTATAGCTATATGTCATTACTGCATATCTGTCTTGTGTTTCAGTTGCAAAATAAAGACAAGCTGCTTAAAATAAGCACACACAATTTGATCTGGAAAAATACAGTTGCATTAACACTGTAACTTTGAGATTTTATCACTGTCATGTTGCTGATGCAGCTGCTACTGAAACTTTTTGACAATGACCCTATCGTAATGTTATTTCATCTCCAACTGCCCTATGCAGATGTCCTGTCTGCACCGATGAAGATTCACTCGCATAAGCATGCCGAACACTTTAAGTTGATTCAATGGCAGGGCTTTTTTACCTATTTTCTGATAATAAATATTTGCAGACTTGGAGGCACTCATCGTCAGGTGTTTGTCACATATGGAAGAATAAAACAAGATGGTGACATCACTGCAAAAGTAACCTAATATGCCCTGATGCAGTAGCAGACTGTAGTTTTTTCACCCTTCATTCTTTTATGCTCAAACTATATAAAATGGGGCCATACATGCTTTGAAGACATGCGTGGACAAGATGGTTGAAAAAATGCATTTCATTACTTCATTACCATTTTTGGAAAGGCCAACAAACGGATTAGTAGCAGTCTGGCATCCTCTACATATTGATTTTGTAAGTGAACTGTTTAGAATAAGAGTTTATGACCGGGGATGAAGTCACTGGGGCTGTTTATATGGCTCATCTGTATTAATATTTGCCAAGATGGTACAAGTCTGTCTGAGCATAGCATTGCACGAGGTATGCAATGCTACTCACCTAGTCTATCAGTAGATTTGGTTGTGTCATTGGCTGATGCTTTCCAACAAGCTTTAGACAATGCCCTCAACAGATGTCTACATGGTTAAACCTTTCTTTTATAGTAAGGGTGTCATCTTTAAAAAAACAACAACTTAAAAACTCAGATTGGTCTGTTACTCAGTGGTAGACATGATAAAATGACACCTTTACTTTTCAATTTTTGTACATGTATGAAGGCCATAAAGCAGGCTAAGCCATTAACCAGTGTGCTAATTCAACATCTGTACAAGGTTCATCTGTGCAGCAGAGATCCATGGCTCTGGCACTCACTCCTTGCCCCTATGGAAAAAGAGGCCTGCCAGAATGAGGAATGATGGCTAAGGCCCTGATTATTAGGATTAATTGTCTCTTAGTCATGCAGCAGAGCAGGGGTGCCAGGGTAAAGCAAGGTGGAAATAATGAGGCCCAGTCAGCAGTCGTCATGCTTTCTTTGCAAGCACCTTTCACAAAATATTTCCTGTACTTCACGCAATCAACGCTATTTAGAGCGGAGATAAGCATGAAGCCATAATAAATGTTTGAACTGTTTAAATCAATGATGCACAGTTTGTGTTTTATGTAGTAGTGCTGCACAAGTTGTAAAAACACACTTGTCAGGTCAGAGGAGTCCTCCAAAGTTTCCCACTTGTTTATTTTAATCTCATAAATCTGTTCATCAAGTTTTGTTTATGTTTATACTGTAATGATACACTCCAAGGGTCTGTTAGCAGATCTGACTAAAAGTATCTTGCATGTCTACACCTTTCCTTGGTGAAAGTAGAGAAAATGAGAGCCTTTTAACACATGCATCCGTATTATTAAGCTGCAGTATTCCCGATGTAGCCTAAGAGAATCCAGTGATCAGATCCATAAACTTGCTTTCCATTATCAACGTGAGCAGCAGCAGATTTACAGGAAAGTTACAAATAGATGCCTTTCCCTTGCCTATTAAAAACAAAGAAGGGGGTGCATCTAAACAGCTGTCACTTGATGGCAGATTCATTCATCATTATTTGATAATAAGTGGGGAATAGCCCCTGAAAACCTCTATTACCTTTGTGTGCTCTGCAGAAGTGTGTCACTGATAACAGATGAGGCAGTATTTAAAGTAGTACCCCCCCACCACCACCATATTTGGCTCAATTAAAAGATTTCAGAAGCAAAGAGGCTATGTGCATGTGTTCTATTAACCGGTCCTGTGGATTAACCTATCTGCTTGCAAGCAAGCATTGCTAATCTCTGCCCAACCAGACCAACCCCCTTCAGTAACTTTCAAAAACTTCAGCAGTGATGATGGAATATCTGTCAGCTGGATGTTATTAATTTTGTACATGATTAAGTGCGCATTTGGGACACTTGTCAGGGGGAAGTTTTAAAACTGTCACTCGCTGGAGGCACATGTCTGAAGCAGAAGTTTCAGTGCAACTTTGTGGAGCCTCTGTATTGTACACATCTCATGTCTGATTTGTATTAATAATACTTCTAAATACTTGCTAAAGTGTTCCTATCCCTCAAAATCTTGAACTATTTTGTCACATTATAACCACAAACTTTAACATATCGCACTAAAGTTTACAATGATGGAGTAACAGAAGATAGTGCATAATTGAAACATAAGATGATGGATTAAAAATTATATATAATATATTTATTTTAAGTTGCCTTGTTGAGAGATAATGCTCCGCACTGGTCTTAATTTTTCTGCAGCCTTTAAAACAGAGATATCTAAAGTGCGGTCTGTAGGTCATTTGCAGCTCTTGGAGTTATTTTGTGTGACCTTCAACCACATTTCAAGAAGTTTACAAATTTGGCCTGTCAACACAAGAGGTTGATGCAAATGAACACCTTCTTGGTTTTATTGTTTGTTGTTTTTCTCAGACAAAATAAAATCTTCAAAAATTTAAAATATTAGATACAACACAATGTGTTATTTAACCTGTTTTGGTTAAATTTGAATTAAATACCACAAACATCCAGTTAACTTTACTCAAAATCTGGCTCTAGCAAACCTTTTCATTAAATGTGTTTTCAAAGTAAGAAGGACCCACATCCCATGTTGTTTTTGAGAACAACCTAAACTAAATTCTGGACCAAGAAAATAGAAAACAATTGACCCCAAAAATTGTCATTTTTATACTAAGCCATGTGTGAGAACCATTTGTTTGGAATCTATAACGATTTGCAGATTATTATTCTATTCATTGTGTTTTAAATTATTAAATAGGGGTGTCACGTAGCAGAGTGGTTAAGAGGAGCACCCCATGTTCAGAGGCCTCAGTCCTCGACCCGGTTCTCCGGGGGTTCCACCTTGCGGACATTTGCTAAATGTCTATTCCCCCACCGCTCTCCCATTTCTACACACTATACACTGACAATAAAGACCATTGTGGCCCTAAAAAGTTAAATATCATTTTAATGTTTGCAGATTTTCAATGTAGATTTAGCCAGTGTAGCAAAATATGATACTGCCACCAACCTGTGTCATGGTGGGTAAAGTATTTTCAGAATTGTTTGCAGTGTTACTTTTCCTTCCTCTACACCTAAATTTGAGTATTTAAGCCATAAAGTTTAATTATGATTTCATCAGACCAGATCACCTTCTTCCACATGTTTGCTGTGGCAGTATGCAAAAAGGATTTAATATTACTTTCTTTTAACAATAGCTTTCTTCATGCTTCTCTCCTACAAAGTCTTGGCTACTTCTCTAATTGGATGCTTTCTTTCCCTGGCCTTTTAGTCCAGGTGGACAGCCATGTCTTCATAGATTTGCAGTCATGTCATAATCTTTCAATTTTTTTGAATGATGGATTGATCAGTCCCTCCTAAGACGTTAAAAGCTACGGATATGGTTATTGTTTTACAACCTAACTCTGCTTTCAACTTATCCACCACCTTATCCCAGACTTGTCGGCTGTGTTCCTTGGTCTTTATGTTACTGCTTTTTCACCAATATTTCCCAATAACGCTCCGAGGCTATACTGAGAATAACCTGCAACAAGGTGAACTCTATTTACAAATCAAGGGATTTCTGAAGGCAGCTGGTTGCACAATGACTTACAGTGGGGTAAAAAACTATTTAGTCAGCCACCAATTGTGCAAGTTCTTCCGCTTAAAAAGATGAGAGAGGAGTGCAATATCATCATAGGTATACCTCAACTACGAGAGACAAAATGAGAAAGAAAAATAATCCAGAAGATCACATGATCTTTTTTTTAAAGAATTTATATGCAAATTGTGGAGGAAAATAAGTATTTGGTCACCTACAAACAAGCAAGATTTTTGGCTCTCATAGACCTGTAACTTCTTCTGTAAGAAGTTCCTTTGTCATTCACTCATTACCTGCATTAATTGCACCTGTATACCTGTATACCTTATCAGTATAAAAGACACCTGTCCACAACCTCAAAGAGTCACACTCCAAACTCCACTATGGCCAAGACCAAAGAGCAAAGGAGTGTCAAAGGACACCAGAAACAAAACTGAATCTGCAATAGGTTAGCAGCTTGGTGTGAAGAAATCAACTGCGGGAGCAAATATTAGAAAATGGAAGGCATAAAAGACCGCTGATAATCTCCCTCGATCTGGGGCTCCATGCTAGATCTCACCCCGTGGGGTCAAAATGATCACAAGAACGGTGAGCAAAAATCCCAGAACCACATGGGGGGGGGGACCTATAGTGAATGACCTGCAGAGAGATGGGACCAAAGTAACTAAGGCTACCATCAGTGACACACTACCCCGCCATATCCTGCAGTGCCAGACGTGTCCCCCTGCTTAAGCCAGTACATGTCCAAATTTGCTAGAGAGCATTTGGATGATCCAGAAGAGGATTGGGAGAATGTCATATGGTCATATAAAACCAAAATAGAACTTTTTGGTAAAAACTCTACTTGTCGCGTTACGAGGAGATAGAATGCTGAATTGTATCCAAAGAACAGCATACCTACTGTGAAGCATGGCGATGGAAACATCACGCTTCAGGACTGTTTTCTCTGCAAGGGGAAGGACGACTGATCCGTGTAAAGGAAAGTATGAATGGGGCCATGTATCGTGAGATTTTGAGTAAAAATCTCTTTCCATCAGCAAAGGCACTGAAGATGAAAGGTGGCTGGGTCTTTCAGCATGACAACGATCCCAAACACACCGTCTGGGTAACGAAGGAGTGACTTCATAAGAAGCATTTCAAGGTCTTGGAGTGGCTCAGCCAGTCTCCAGATCTCAACCCCATAGAAAATCTTTGGAGGGAGTTGAAAGTCCATGTTGCCCAGCGACAGCCCCAAAACATCACTGGTCTAGAGGAATGGGTCAAAATACCAGCAACAGTGTGAAAACCTTGTGAAGACTTACAGAAAATGTTTGACCTCTGTCATTGCCAACAAAGGGTATATAACAAGTATTGAGATGAACTTTTGTTATTGACCAAATACTTATTTTTCCACCATGATTTGCAAATACATTCTTTAAAAATCACACCATGTGATTTTCAGGATTTTTTTCCCTCATTTTGTCTCTCATTCTTGAGGTATACCTAGGACGAAAGTTACAGGGCTCTATCATCTTTTTAAGTAGGAGAACTTGCACAATTAGTGGCTGACTAAATACTTTTTTGCCCCACTGTATGTAGGGGTATCAAACTAAAAGGGTCTGAAAACAAATAATTTTGAAAGCAATGCATCTTTTTTTCCAATTATTTACTGTTCTGTGATGATCTTTTACATAAGATCACATTAATACACATAAATGTTTTTGGATGTAACATGACAGATTTTGAAAATCTTCAAGGAGTGTGAATACATTTGCACATATTCTTGCACATATTCTTCTTTTACATTTTTTGTACTCTGCATCCTAGGAAGGCCTAAATCTTAACATTCAAAGTAAATTGTTGCTTTTTTTAGGTTCTCTGCTATGTGATTTGTTTAGTGTTTGCTTGAAAATGTGCCTGAAAATTAAACAGCACACCCCAAGGGTAAAAATCATTGCAGAAATAGCATCGTTTTGGAATACCCTTTCAAATCTTACGTAGCCTTAGGTAAAAACATGGAACAACAATGCAGATTTACAGTACAACACAACGGAGGCGCTCAACATGAACTAATCAGCGTTTTGGGAATATTATGTCTCTTTGACTTTCAAAGCAGTCAGGGGAGAGGAAGAGAGTTTCCAAGTTGTTTGTCATCTAAATAAATCTTCCCTGCAGCACTTTTTTCAGACTTCCAATAATAGTGACTGGTTCAAATGCCAAATTATGCTTTGCTCTGACATATTGCCCACACCATGTGGTATATGCGCCTGTGTATGTTTCCGTGTGTACGCCAGTGTGTGTGTGTCACATTAATTGGAGGGCGTGTGTGTGCCTGCGTGTCCTCCATTTGTGTGCATTTACTGTGCATGTTAGTGGAGGTGGCTGGTGGCGATGTACCAACCAGTCACGGACCTGGAGGATTAGATTTACCATTTCAAAGATGCCTATGTTTCTAACATTTACACACACACACACACACACACGCATGCACGCAAACACGCTCACAGACACACGCATACAATCACCCGCCCACTCACTGCTTACCCAGCTTGTCAACGTGCAACGTGGGCTGCGGAGGCTTGTGCGAACAGATGGGAGGAACCAGCATAAAATAAAGTTAAACTAGAACAGAATGACTATGCAAGTGGCGTGGCCGCCCTTTGTTTGCAAGGAAGGTGATCCTCAGCAGCTGGGGATGATGGAACGCATGATTAAAATTACCAGAGGGAATGATTAATATCTCCTTAAAGCACACACTTCCAGCATATCAATCATCTCATTACACTGGAAAAGTTAATTGTGTGAGGGGAGGTTTGGGGCCCCCTGAACCATGAAAAAGTAGCCCTCCCCTCGACATGTTTACTTACACAATAGAACAGACCGAATAACTTTATGTGGTCAGCATTGCGCTTTGAGACTGTAAAGTTATTTCACTGAAGACAGGCGCATCTCTGTAGGGAACACTTTATAAAACAGCTGTTGATGAGCCAATAGTTGAGTGTACTTATATTTATCAAACATAAGTGACTATTTGGGAAGTTATGGAAATGCAAATGTGGAGTACATTCACAGATTATGTAAAAAAAATCTGGAAAAATCCTATAGATAATAATAAATAGGATATGTAGTTATATTCTGGATGTCATAAATGGCAAGACTGTAAACTATTAGGGCGATTAATTGAGCTATAAATAACTTGCAGATTTGATTTTCTGTAAGATATATTGTGCACAAAGCCATACAGCAGTAAGTGGATGAAGACTGATGCACTAAGCCTTAATTCAAAAGTTGAAAGATGAAGAAATGAAGCTGCAAGCATGGGTAGACGAACAAAGTTAGGGGTGTTTGTGCCTGTGGTGGCCCAGATTGCCCTTGCCTTGCCTAGTTTTCCCTTATCTGCCAGTGTGTCCTACTCTTTTGCCCTCTCTGCTCCGCTGCTCTCACTCCCCACCCCACCAACCCACCCAGTCCACCCATCCCCCCACTCCAACCCACTCCCACCTCTCCCTACGTGCCTACGCTGCCTGAGCCAGCTGCTCCTACTTCATCTTCAGCAGCGTCAGCAGGCGGGGTATTAATCATGTTTTTCGAGGGGGACACTCTGCTATTTATCTCTCTGACACTTCCAGCATTCAGAGGCCCGTTGCCGGGCACAGCCCATTGAGTAGTAAGATTACACATTACATCGCTCCATTGCTTCTCCCTGCCCTCTCCATTGACTAGCTGTTCAACGGTGGCATCGAGCTTGCACAATCGGACATAATTTATGCTCTACCTGCATGAAATCCTGTCCACATTTTTGCCTTCAGTACTTTAGGGTTGCTAATGTATCCAGTGTGTATTTTTACTGTTAACGCAATCATCTGTCAGTTTTCATATGCATCTTACATATGAAGTATAACCAGTTGACTAGTATCACTACTGCTTGGTACAGTACGTATCACATTTTGTCATCTTACAACCCCAATTATCAGTGTATTTTATTGGGATTCCTTTTATAGACCAACACAAAGAAACACACGTCTGTGGAGTGGAATGCATAGCTTTCCTAATTTATTTGCAAATAAAAATGTCATACTGTAAGTGTGGTTAGCACTCATATTAAAACCCCCTTTAGCCCTAAATAAAATACCTTGCAAACAATTGCCTAAACAAGTCAACTTAATATAAGTACAGCTACTTTGTGAAGGCTTTATGGGTTTGTTATGGAAAATTAGTGAACAGAGAACACTATGACGACCAAAGAGAACACAAGACAAATGTCCAAGACTTGGGCTAGGGTATAAAACAAATTTGTAAGGTATCAGCATCTCACAGAGCACCGTTCAATCCATCCTCCAAAAATGAAAGAGTAAAGGCAGAAATGCAGACCTACCACTATGAATGACCAACCAAAGTGGCTGGCCAGGGAGAAGCAGCATTAAATAGAGAGCCAGAAAACAGTCTCATAGTAGCTCTGGAGGAACTGCAGAGATCTACAACTCATGAGAGAGAATCTTCTGAAAGGGCAACTATCAAGTTCAGTTTGTAGCTTCTTATAATCCATGTGCGGGGACACAGCAAACATGGTAAAATGTTGCCTGATCAAATGAGATAAAAAATAAACTTTTGGACCCACTTGGAAAACACAATGGAAGGAAGTGTTATGGATGCAGATGATTCTGAAGCCAGAATCCCCATGGTGAGGGAAGCATCATAATTTTGTGAGGAAACACTTTTCTTCAGGAATTAATAAGAAGCAGGTCAGGGTTGACTTGAAGACAGATGGTGCTAAATGCAGGGCACTGGTGGAAAAAGTTAGAGCTACAACTAAAGGTATATATCAAAGCATATTTGTGTTCCACTCAATGTCAAAACCTAAATCAAAATAAGTATCTACAGCATTAAATTAAGGTTGTTTTTCCTAGAGTGTTCTGTCTGACTTGAGCTATTTTGCAAAACAAAAAATTGGGCAAACAATTCAGTCCCTAAATACTAGAAAGAGGTAGAGACATGTGTCCTAAAAGACTTGCAGCTCTGACTGCAGTGAAAGGTAGTTTGACTCGTGAGGGTTTGTTGGAATGCACAGCAAACTTTTTAGATTTTATTTTGTAATACATTTGGAACATTATGTATCAATTTCCTTCCATTTGAAAAATATATGCTATTGTACATTTACTGTGTTGTTCCTTTATTAACTTTTTAACTGATTGGAATGTTTGTATAAATGTATTGAAATGACTTCTTGTTAAGTGCTTTGAGATGACATCTGTTGTGAATTGGTGCTATATAAATAAACTGAATTGAATTCAAAATCCTAATAAAAACACAAAAGTTTGTTGTTGTAATGTGACAAAATCTAAAACAAGGTTAAGGTGCATGAATAACTTGCAAGGCAAAACGTTAGCAAACCCCATTCTTTGAATCTTTAATTTAATAGAAGACATTTGGCGAAAACATAAAAACAGCCTAAAAGTTGCCTAAATATTTAATTTCTCTGTCTGGGCTCCACATTTTAACAATGTCATATATGTTTTATGTATTTAATCTAAACATATTTAGAGTTGTAAAATAATAACTTTTTAATTTTTGCTGTTCATGTTCATGTAATATTTTTATATTCAAAATGAAACCTAGTTCAAGCTTCCCCTTCCCAATTGTATTGCTTACTGAAACACGTTTACACCAGTTCCAGTAAAACTCCTACCACAGGCTCCACTCTGAATGTATGAATGAATGCACCATTACTCTCGCCCTATTTAGTTCAGTTTCAGTTTGTTAGATGTACGAGAATCCTCCCAATAAAGTAATCTACCACCTCTTTCCGCTGGAAGTTTCAAAAACAACTGAATTAAAGTGAGGATGAAAAAGGTGTCTTGGAGAAACAGGAAGCAGTTAAGCTGGCTGATGGTGAGTCTAATGGGCTGATGGGAATGCTGAATGAATGAGTGATTCTCCAGGGATTCTCTCTGCATTCGGCTGGACTTCTGAATTGAGAGTGTCAACTAACTCCTCCTCTGCTGAAAATGGAGGGTGAAAGTGCATTGAAATCCTGCCAAACAGTAAATCAAATATGTGTTCAAAAGGAGGTGAACATTTTTTAGAACAAAAGAGTTAAGTACACCCTCAACCTACACTCTGTCCTTTCCATCTCTATTTCTTTCTGTGAATATTTTACAAGCACCATTATGAGGCATTAGAAAGTAAAAGAGGCTCATGTTTAATCATTATTGTTGCTGCAAATGATGCAGAGTGTCTGAAGATGAAAAGATGCGGCTCTGAGCTTTGTTACTCCTTTACCTTTGATGCTTACCTGCATATAGGTTAAGAGATGAGCTGGAGGGCTTTTTCACAGCTTTTTAACTTTGCTGCCATCATTCCGAAATACGTGGGAAAGGGAAACTTAGATATAAAGCTGTTTCCAACCTGATCAGTTCAAACAGAGCAGAGACCAAACATGATAACTGCAAAATTAGTAGGACAAATAGGCTGCTTTTACATGCCCTCTTATAATGGATGCAAAAATTGCAGAAACCAACCCAGAGGTCCCCTATTAACAGAGCTTCATACTCCAGTTTATCCAAAGATGGTATATGTTCTGGCAAATGTGTGAGAGATATCAACCTCCATCCTGCAATTTGTGGCTGTGGTCAAATAAAGAATCTATTCCCAAAAAAAACTGCGTATTTTATTTGGAGAAACTGCAGTGCCTCTGTGGCATGAAATGTTATACTTGCAAACAGTTCCCATGTGAATATTATTTATGAATTTTGATCTGCACACAAGATCCAGTGCATTCCTAATTTTTTGACAATTTTAAAAGATTATTTCAGTTAAACAGTTATTCTTTAAGAATACATTTTGTTATTCAAAAATTTCAATCTATGATTTGCTTTATATTTTGGCAAATACAGCACTTTGCAAAATATTTTTAGGCATTGACCTTTTCTGCACTTCTTCAAAGTACAGCCCCAAACTGCATTCTATTTTAACGGGATTGAATGGGACAGATAACAGAAATGAGACCAATAGTTGTGAAGTAGAAAAAAACAAATTCAAGTTTTGGTCATATGTCTTTCCAGAGTCTCAATTCTTTTTCAGTCTCTAACAGTGGTTCTTCCAGTATGGCCCTGTATTTAACTTCAATCTCTCCATCAACACTGAACAAATGACATGAAAAATGCATCCCCATGCTATTACCATGTTTGATGGTGGGGTTGTTTTATTTAGGGTGCTATGCTATGTATATTGTTTTGCATGTAGGCCAAACAGTTCCATTTTTTTCTCATCTAACCAGAGAATATTCTTCTTCTTACCACTTTTCCTTTAAGATTAGATTAGTCTGAGTGCTTGACTCAAAATCCTCAAAACTAGCAGAAATTCCCACTTGAGCTGTGGCTCTCTGAAGGTCCTCCAGTTTAACAAAGAGTAAGTCTAATTAATGGTTTATTTGCCTGGTGTTTTAGTTTAGGTTGACAATCACTAAAAATAGAACTGTAAAAACTGAAATTTGTAGTTATGTAAAGGTTCAAGGGCAATGAACACCTTTGCACGTTTATGTAATTTGATTCAAATATGCTTTAGATACTGGTATAGATATAGCTCACCAACAAGGATCTGCATTGATGCCACATAGCTGTTTCCACAACAAATTGAGGACGAAAACCATCTCAAAGTAAAAGAAAGTAAAGGCACTTTGAAGACACAAATAATTGTGTCTGAAAATACATTTTGGCTGTAAATGCTTTAGGCGTTTTTTTCCTTCTAGATTTTTTAGCTAATTACTTGTAATTTGATTTTCGGAGCTTGATAATATATATATATATATATATATATATATATATAATAAGTTTATCAGTCTCTTTCTCTACATCTAAACTGCTATAAGTCTGAAAGTGGTGCTGATATGAGGGAGGAAATGGAAGCAACGAGACCTAACTGCTAACTTCAACCCACTGCGACTGTAGGTTGTTCGCCACAGAGCTTGAGTGGAGGACTTTGCCATCAGGCTCAGAAACACATCATAAAATGTTGATATTTAAATGCATTTAGCAGGGATGGACAGGGGTGGTCATATTCACTTTGGTCTTTGTGTGTATGTGAGAGGAGAGGGAGCGCATCTTTGTGTCTTTCTCATGTTTGAGTGCCTGTGTGTGGTTTCTGCTCACCTGGTATTTTACTGTTACCTGTCATGTATTAATATAAAGTGAGGGTTTTGAAATGTTAACTATCAGTCAGTATGTCACTGCTTCTAAGACTGTTGGCTCTAGCGCAGACGATGGCTCTCAGATGAAAGCCTTGGACTCTCCTCAAAAACCTTGGAAATGGAGCACGGCATATAGCTCCCAGTGATAACAAGAATTTGGCTTCAAACAGAACGAACATCAAATACCTGTGTGCATGTGTGTGCGTGCGTGTGTGTGTTTTGTGCAGGTGGGATTGTGTTGACATACTTGAATCTGAGTGTGTGTTTTCCTGTATCTGAGTCAGTGCGTGTTTGAGCAGCTGTGTGTTTTTGTAGTGAAACCCTTCCATTTGAGCTCTAATGACAAAGTATGTTGTGGCTGAGGCCACAGAATTTGGACATATATGTTCACCTATCTTTTGATGAGCAGAAATTGAGACCAGAAGAAAGGGGACAACATTTGGACCAGGAAGCCACCAAAGGGAGCAAGATGAAAAGAGAGACACTAGATGGCTGGTGAAACCCTGTCATGACCGGCAGAGTGCCCTATTCATCTGCTCTAATTCTGGGCATTAGTGCCTCACAGGATCAACATTGTCAAGGCTGCAAACAAGAACTGTTACAGACTGCGCTGCTGTGTATTCTTTCATGTATCTGGCGGCATTCTTTTATGCAGCAAATTCTGTAACAGTGTTTGATAGTGGGGTCATTGTACTCTCATCAAAAAAAACAGCAACACTTTAAAGGAACATGACACAGTAGTATTTTTTTATTTTTGGGGGAGCAACTTTTGTGATATGATTTGTTGACAAATTGTCATGTGCACCCGGCGCGACCTTAAGAGAGACATGAGTAATAATAAAGTGTTAGCATGATTAATCACCCCATCTCCTCCTGATTCCTGGAGGATTGCTGATATTCTGTCTCCAAATTTTTATATTGATTCTGATTGGGACTGTGTGAAGTTGTGGCATGACCTTTCTTTACAATTCCCTTGTTTGGTCCTCTTCCCGCATCTGCGTCTGTCAGCAATGGAAAGGCTCATTAAAGCTTTTGCTGGTGCCTTTATTGCGGTGTCCCATCTTTGGAACTATATGATTGATTGTGGATATAGAATGAAATTGGAAATGTCATTGTTTTGTTAAACATCTGCAGGGTGGTTATTTTATAGGTCAAATCACCCTGGAATTCCCATCTATGACTGCATGATCTGCATCTAGCTCATAAATGACTTCATTTTGAGGCAAGTTTATATGTTGCTGCAGTTGGTGTTCATCTGCTAAGTGATTTTAAATTTGTAGTACATACAGCTGTACTCAAAAGTGTATACACCACAGATAAAATGCCCAGTTTTGGTGATGTAGAAATTTAAGCCAATAAGTTATTTTAAAACTTTTACCACATATTATGTGACATATGTCCTGCGCAATGAATGAAATGAAACAAAAAACTGAAAAAAGCTGCAATCTTGTTGCAAAAACCAATACTTTGTTTAAGTTTGTTCCATTTCAGCTTCAGTATTTAATTTTGAGTTCACAACTGCCATCAGTTACCACGAATCTGATGAACCTTGAATATAGTTCAGCCATCCAAGATTTCCTTGGCCTTTGCATCCTTTACTGAAAGCAGCAGTTTGCAGGGACGTTAAAATATGAGACAATAGGGACATCACAAAAAATCTTAAAACTATTCTTTAGTTTTATAGAACTATTAGAATATAGGTTGCAATACCTTAACAGTCTCAGAGTCTACTTAAGAGCTCACAGAAGTCGGATGTTCACAATAGGCTACCAGGCATACTCACAAATCTTGCTTCGCATCTATATCATTCACTAGGTTCTGTTAAGGAGATTAGTAGTAGTGGCTCTTTAGGAGATCTTTAGAAAACCTCCAACCCACCTTACACCTTATTGAAAAAGAACATAAGCGCATTTAAAATACTATCAATTAAACAAATTAAATGGAGGATTAGAAAATACTTACAAAAGAAAATACCATTTCAGCCCTCATAAGCCAGATTGTAATTTATGATCTGTTTCTAAAAGTCCAGTAACATAAAACAAACACTTTGTAGCTCTATTGTCTTTTCATTTCCTTTAATGGTGGAGTTCTGCAAATATATTTATTAATGATTTCACACCTGTGAGGCATTTAAGGGTCCTCTGAAGGGTTACAATGATCATAAGTTTTGTTTTACCTAAAGGGTGGTTAGGGGACTAGAGTATGCCAGTATGCCAGAGTGGTGCAGGACATGTAGGAGAGCTGGGATACAGCAGTGAGGTGTGCTGTACGAGTGACAGGATGGTTCAAGGCGAAGGTGGGACTGCATCAAGGATCAGCTCTAAGCCCCTTCTGTTAGGTTCCTTAGTTGTTTGTGTTTTGAGTTTGTCATTTAACTTTCTTATTTAGTTTAAATTATCATTTCAGTTTATTTCTTGACATTGTTATTTTGGCATTTTCTTTTTTCTGTATTTTCCCCTTCCTTGTCCTCAGATGTTCTTTGTTTGGATGTTTTACCTTTAATTTTGCTTCCCTGGTTTATCAGTCTTTTTTCCTCTTAGATTTCTTATCCTCAGTTTAGTTTCTCGTTTCTTATTTACTGTTTTCTGTTTGTTCCTTCCCTGTTGTCTCCCTGCCACTCTCCTGATCCAGTTTTCACTGATTACCTTCACCTTCACCTGCAACTGCTTCTCTTAATTAGTCCTCAGCCTTTTCTCTGTCATTTCGTCACTCCCTCCTCAGTATAAATACAGCTCTCATTCAGTCTATACTCGCTGGTCGGTTGTTAAACTTTCCTGTCCGGTTCCTGCTTTCCCTGTTGCTGCAGTTTTTGGTCATCCTGATTTAGTAAGTTCTTGTTCCTTTTTTTTGTTGTAAATAAATTATTTTAATTTTACATGCTGCATTTGCGTCCTCTTCATACGCAAACATGACACCTTTCTGTTTGCTGTAGTTGCTAACAGATGAGGTTAGACTGAAGTCTCCATGGATTATAATGTATGCAGATGACATTATGATCTGCAGTGAGAGCAGAGTGCAGGTAGAGGAAAAGCTAGGGAGGTGGAGGCATCCCCTGGAAAAGAAAGTAACGAAGATTAGTTCCTGCATGACAGAATACATGTGTGTAAATGAGAGGGGCACCAGTGATACGGTAACGTTACAGGGAGTAGAAATAAAGAAGGTAAAGGACTTTAGGGTCAACAATCCAGAGCATCAGCGAGTGTGGAGGTGAAGAGGTGAAGAAGCGTGTGCAAGCAGGTTGGAATGAGTTAAGTGTTAGGTGTGATGTGTGAAGGGTATCAGCAAGTATGATAGAAAAGGTGTTAAAAGGTGCATATTGAAAAAGCTGTGTTTCAACAGTTAAGTAGCTTCTTAACAATGACCAACTGTGCTCACCACAGCACTGAAATTGCCCTCAAAGTTTTAAATGACATCCACATAAATACAGACTGTGGCAGAACCACAGTGCTGGTACTTTTAGACCTCAGTGCAGCATTTGACAGTGCTAACCATGATGTATTATTGAAACGACTGGCGAGCTGAGTCAGACTCTCTGACACAGTACTTGGTTGGTTTGAGTCTTACCTAAAGAACAGGACTTCTTTATGTCAATAAGCAATTCTTCGTTGGAACAGACAGAAATCACACGTGGAGTGCCCCAGGGCTCCATCCTGAGTCCCCTCCTATTTAATTCCTGCTAACCAAGATTATAACAACCAATAAGATTAGTTACCATAACTATGCAGATGGTACACAACTTTACATAACAATGTCACCAGGTGACTTTGAACCCATCCAAACCCTAAGTGAATGCATTGAGCAAATCAAAGATGGATGTCAAATAATATTCTCCAGCTGATCATAAACAAAAAAGTAATCACTTTTGGACCTAAAGAGGAACGATCAAGAGTCAGCACACATCTTCAGTTAAAACAGCTAGACACTACTGATTGGGCCCGAAATCTAAGTGTGGTAATGGACTCAGACCTGAACTCCAGGGTCACATAAAGGCAATACAAGTTCATCCTTCTATCACCTGAAGAATATTTATAGGATTAAAAGACTAATGTTGCAACGGAACCTTGAAAAACTCATCCATACGTTTATTTTTAGTTGGGTTGATTACAGCAATAGTGTCCTCACAGGTCTGCCTAAAAAGTCAATCAGACAGCTGCAGCTGATCCAGAACACCGCTGCTCGCATCCTCACTAGAACCAGAAAGGTAGAGCACATCGACCCAGTTCTAAAGTCCTTACACTGGCTCCCTGTAGTTTAGAGAATAGACCTCAAAATATGTTTACTAGTCTATAAAATCATTACATGGCTTAGCACCAAAGTATTTTGAAGATCTGTTGTTACTATACCAACCCCTCAGACCACTCAGGTCTTCAAACTCTAGTCAAATTATCCATAGAATTAGAACCAGGCTGGGAGAAGCCTGGTTCCCCCCCCCTTATCTGAAACACTCTTCCAAACCACTGCAAAGCTGCTGAAACACTGAGTTCCTTTCAATCAATGCCAAAAACCCATCTGTTTAGAACTGCCTTTGGGTGAGTTAATAATAATAGCTGGAATGTCATACAGTATAATTTAATGTGCCACGTTATGTGTCTCTAATGTTATGTGTTATGCTTTTACTGTTGTTTTAACGCTGCTTTAAAAAAAATATCCTAATGATGTAAAGCACCTTGAATTGCCTTGTTGTTGAAAGTGTGCCATAAATAAAGTTACCTTACCTTACAAGACAGTAGTGAGATCTGTGACATTGCATGGTTTAGAGAAAGTGCCAATGAGGGAGACTCGGGTGGAAGAACTGGAGGGGGAGAGCTCAAGATTTTGAGGTTCTCTTTGGGAGTGATGAGGATGGATATGATTAGAAGTAAGTACATCAGAGGGACAGCTCATGTTAGATACTTTGGAGCTAAAGTTAGAGAGGCCAAATTGAAATGATTTGGACATTTTCAGAGGAGAGACAATGATTGTATTGGTAGAAGGATGCTGAAGCTGGAGCCACCGAGCAATAAGCTAAGAGGAAGTCCAAAAAGGAGTTTTATGGGACGTGGTGAAAGGGAACATTATGTTAGTTGGTATGAGGGTAAAGGAAGCAGAGAATAAGACTAAATAGAGACAGATGATTTACTGTGGCGACCCCTGAAGGGAAAAGCTGAAAGAAAAGAAGATAGCTAAATGTAAATCTAGAAAAGGTTGAATTAATAAAAACAAGTACACCTTGAGTATAAATGACTATTACTGAAGTTTAAATTGAATTGACAAGACTAAAAGAAAATAGCCCCATTTACTTATTTTTAATTGGGTTTTTATTTACCTTAATTGTACTGAAATTACATAGGAAAAATGTGCATTTTTAAAATCTTTTTTATGTTTTCACTAATTTATTCCATTAGTTATGTGTTGATCAAATCAAGTAGATTACTATAAACAATGTGACAAGCCTCTGATCTATCATTTGCTCAAAGTAAATAATTTATTTTCATGATCACAGATTTTCAAGCTTCAAAGTATTCCGATTATCTTTTTATTTTCATTTTAAAAATAACAGAGCCATCTTCAAATGCCCATTCATTTGAACTTCACAGTTAAAACAGGATTCCCAGGCTGAGTATTTCTATGCAAAGCGAGGGAAAATCATTGATCCTATAATGCTATCCCAAAGGGTACGTTGGTAGCTTGAAATAAAGGGAGTCCTTAAACTCTGCAATAATGAGCTATCATTACTCAAATTACACAGAGCACTGATTGGGTTTAAAGTAATGAAGAACACAACATTATCAATCATCATCAAGACCTGATGTTGTCATGTCAGAGCCTGGTTCCTGGGCTGCGAGTGGATGTAGACAGAGTAGAGCATCATCTAGAGGGGCCAGGTCTGCCCTTATCCTTGGGGCAGTCATCTATCGTCTAACATTAACAACTCAAAAGCAGCGGCACCTTTACTTTGATTTCAAAATACAAAAGTGACCATTAATTATTAATTAAATATGGTTCACACACTAATCGAGAGAATTAAATTTTTTATTTTATCAAAATATAATCACAAGTGGAAGTTATGATTAGATTTGGTATATATTCAAATGCTCATTATCCATTTTCCACAGTCCAGATGCTGACTTTAGTCTGTTTCTTGGCAGTTGTCTCTTCTGCAGATTTAATTTGTAAAGACCTGAATATAATAGTTGCTTTTCATAATAATCTCTGTGAGAGCTACCTTGTCAAGCACCCACATGGTCTATTACCATTTCGATACCCAGTATGAACTTTTTTTGAGTCAGGTGCTGATGGAATAGTTTCTGACAGTGATTCAATTTATGGAAACAAAAGTTATATCACAGACTGCTTGATTAAGAAAAGAAAATTACCATGTATTGTAGATGAAAAAGCAACATGCCAGGAAGGACGGAGTATTTATTTTATTTTCAAATCACCATGTTGCAGTATTGTTTGCAACAGTAAGACTAGACATAATACTCAGTACATTATGCATTTTAGGTCAATGGTATAGTGTGTATTATATCTTAATTCTCAGTGTGAGCTCCATCAACTCATCTTATCCCACTTATTACCCATTCAACAGTTCAACCAGACGACTTGCCCTCAATCTGGTGCAGGAGGCACAAAGCAAAAGTTTTATTGCTGATCCAATCCCTGTTTAGATTCAGTGTGCATGAAAGCTCCTAAAGTTGTCCACCATCAATAATGAGGTCTCATTTACACAAATTACTCCGAACGCTGATTAGGTATTATCTAACAGCGAGGGCCACCTCGATCAATCATCATCAGCCAGCGGAGCGTCAATGGACATCGAAAGGTTAACCCAGATCTTGGAGGCCCTGCCAGTGTCAGCAGAATCAGAGTGGGAGGCCTGCGTCCTGTCGATAGAGCAGCCAGACAATTAGGTAATGATTAAAATAACGGCACCTGGGACTCAATAAGAAAATGAGCCATCCCGGCATAATTTGAGAATGATTTGTTTACCAATCTATACACCTGTAGACAAAAGTCACTGAAGTGCAGTGTAGTAAATGTACTGAGTCCTTGCTCTGCCACTTCAAACTTTCCCATGTGGTGGCTACAAACATTCTTTTTAAATGCAAGAAATCTTTTTACAAGGACTTATTTTAGAGTCATTCATTATGGAAGATAACCACATAATCACTGAAAGAAGGAAGTCAAAAGACAGATTACGAAAGGAAACAAAAGCATTGTAGTCTAAAAGTAAGCAGTTTTGATCTACAGATGTCAATATATATTTCTTCACAGTTGTCTGGAATGGACAAACCACAAACTCTCCCCAGAACAGCCATCTTTCCTTTTAATCAACTAATATAGCTGGTTATTTGAAAAACTAACGGTTTCCTGAGCTTTTGAAGAAGGCAATCTATAAAAGAACTCGAAAAAGACATGCCAGATTCTGGACCCTTAAATTAAACAAAACCTCTCCTTCAACATGTATCAGAAATACTGATCTAAACCATTAAATAAATAATGGCAGGATATTCTTTAATTAGATTTAAAGATATTTTAAAAAAGGATAAAACTATGAAACTGACACAAACCAATTTTTTTTACAAAAATGTGGAACCTTTCTAAAAAAGACAATTGAATTACAAAGCTCTATAAAAAATCCTAACATGAATCAGTTATTTGCTCTGCTAAACTTGCAATTTATATTACTGATTATGTTAATAGTGTCCATATTTTAAAGGGAGAAGGTCTTTTTTCCCCAAAGAATTATGTTACATTTTTGTTTTTCCAGTCATCCACCATCTATAATACATTTCATTCTATAAATTATCCCTTCTGCTTTCTTTATAATGTGTTGTAGATAGGAAGTGACAGCACACCTGCTTGTGATCAAGCCTCGTTACCTGCTGGTAACCAAGGTTTCCCTCAGAACAAGTTCCTGGACCTGCTTCTTCGTGTTAAGTGTTGATATCCTTGTGTCTACTAACCCTTGTGAAATAACTCCTGGATCATCATTTTGAGACTGGCAGCCTTCAAGCTTTACTTACCTTTCTCTACCCCCTCGAGCAATCTGTCTGTTTCACCATCTGCTCCACCTTCATGTCCTCATACCACCAACCTGTCGTCGCTTGCTGTATCACCAAACAAAGCAACAGCTTACAATCCATTCACCCTCCCTGGTGGAAAACCTCACCATCAACAGTAAGGCATTTCCACAGCTTTTACAATGATCTATTCATTCTCATTTCTTACATATCCTCTGCTTCCACTCAGTTTGCCCGATTCCCCTGAGCCATTGGATTTCCCCTAGACCAGAACCTGTAGAATATTCATCACTGTTTCAATAAACTTTTTATTCATTGCTGATTGATCGCTTAACAAAAACATGACAAAGACATATAAAAATTCTATATCACTACAACACAACACCAAAGATATTGTTTGCAGAACTTCTTCCCACTTTCTTGCTCCATGTTTTCAGAGAATGGAAAAAGTCAGATTTCATGTTAGTCTGCAGTCTTTTTTTCTCTCTGTCACATTCAAGAGGAAGTAAGATAAGGTATTAAGTATAAAGTATAAAGGAATATAAAGTTATATTTTTAAATAACCTTAAACAAAGGTTTAAATGACTGTATTATATACCAGGGCAACTATTCATCATCTAAAAGTTTTGCCTGGATATAATTATTTTTTCAAGTTGTAAAATAGTAGTTGGAGTATAGACATAAGGTGAAAAATACACATGATCTGTTTCTTTGTGACCTGCATGTGAAAAGCGGATTTTTTTCCCTCCTGTTCATTACATCAAACGTTAAAATCCACACCTGCAAACATCAACAAACCACACATTCTATTCCGGCTTTTGTTTTAAATTACATAATAACTTGACAGAGACATACAGCTTAATTTAAAAATGGAGATAATCTTGTTATTTTTTGTTGAATTCAAAACTAGCAAGTCTATAACACAATTATCTGACATTGCCAAGTCAGACCTTAATGAGGACCTTAAATCAGTATTGGCCTGATGGGTGCATTCTTGATTTCTGCTTGTAGGTAAGGTTCAGATTTCTATTTTATTGTCACATGCCATTGAAGCCATTTGTACTGTAACTGTGTCTGCGATATAACAATTTTTTCTTTTATCTGCCAGGCAATTCCAACCCAGAATAGAGCTATCTCTTTGTAAAAACATCTTCAATTTCAAGTGAATGTATAAAGTATGTATTTGCGCCGAAATACTTATGATTGATTGAGCTTGTTTGAAAGTTGTTCTGGACTCACCCAGTTTCGTTTTCTAAATACAATAGGGCAGTTAATATCACTTTTTAAATAAACCATAAATAATTTATAATATGGACTCCATTTGTGTATTCCAAGTATCCTTTGTCATAATTAGTTCTTGTGTCAGAGGAAAGATGAATAACTGTCAACTACACTGCTTTTGATCTTAATATTGAAGTACATCTAACATTTCTCTCCTTGTTCCACATTGTTTATTCCCTGCCTAGTCTGAGGCAGAAAACTGAGAAAATATTCTCAGCATTGGACTGCTAATTTTAGTAGTATTTGCACAGCATTTCAAAAGAACAGATGCCAAATGAGAGTAAATTAGCAAGAGATAAGTACTTTGATTAGCATGACAAGTATTAAACTCTCGTCAAGTATAATAATTCTAAAACTGAGGAGTAGACGTTTCCAGATATAACTTCAGCAGCAAACTTTGTGGGGATTATTGGATATGTTACTGTCTTTGACATCCAGAGACGTCGGATTTGCCTTGAATAAAACCCAGAAATCCTAAAACATGCAACCTATTCTCTGCTTCTTATTCTGCACCACTCTAAAGCTACCTTTGGCCAAATATTTGCTCTGCAGAAAAACCTTGTTACCCAAACCAGCTGGTGGTCCTCAGTATACATCGAACCCAGAAGGAGCGAGTGCCAGAGCATGCTGAGTGCATCTGCTAATACAAATGAACTTCTCCGGATAGATCTGACACTTACAGCAGAGAACAAACAGTGTGGCCTCTTTATGTAACGCATGGCAGCAGGGCACAGCAAAGAAATGATGAGACATCAAGGGCCATTGCCTCAGGATAGAGGTGAGTGCTATCAGGCTTCTAGGATTAACACATGCCCCCCCACAGCCAAAGTCACATGCGTTTGCGGTTCTCTACAAAACAAGTACGGCTGCGAGTATTATTACTGTCACCTTTTAGAGGAGGTTTGGGCTGGGGAGATCATTAAATTAACCGCAGGGCACTGTATTTGTGACCAGAAGTACATAAGCCAGTCGCAGGCGGTGGCCTGCACTCTGGGGTTTTTGTGATGCATGTGCAGCTTTGCCCCAACAGCAGCAGTGTGACACTGAGGTGAGTCTGGCACTGTAACAATGTTAGCCTTTGGATCATTATGGGCTTAACACAGTAAATCTTCATTATTGAAGCTACTTTTTGCTGAATTCACTTAGTTGACTATTATTTTCCCGTGACCCAGTTCAATACCCACCACTTCACATCGACTTCACTGGGAGGTCTTGCCTCTGAGAGGATGGTGAAAGGTAATGAATGAGTGCTTCAAATAGGTTTTTACCCATCACTCTGAAGCCACTCAATGCCAAAGTAACAGAGAAAATCTGATCACCATGATTCTCTCCCCTTTCAACAATTTTGAAAGAAAGCCATAAGAAATCATTTTTGCAATTTGTGACATGCAAAACAGCATTCTTGTTAGATAAGACCAATACTGTACTTTTTGGCCCAAATGCAAAATGTCATGTCTAAAAAAAAATAACACTGCCCATCTCCCTGAACTCATCATCTCTGTTGTGAAACTAGGTGGTGATAGCATCATGCTGTGGGGGTGGTTTTCTTAAGTAGGGAGAGGGAAGATGGTGGGTGTTGATGGGAAGAAGGATAAAGCTACATACAGGACAATCCTGGATGAAAACCTGTGTGAGGCCACAGAGGACCTGAAACTTAGTTGAAGGTCCACCTTCCAGCAGAACAATGACCATGGTGGTGCCTTTTTGTGATGCATGTGCAGCAGCGTGACACTGAGTTGAGTCTAGTTCTCTATCAATGTTACCCTTTTGATCATTATGAACTTAACACAGCCTATCTTCAGTTTTGCAGCCATGTTTTGCTGAATTCACTCAGTTGGACTATTGTTTTCTTGTGACCCAGTTCAATACCTTGTACTTCACATCGACTTGTCTGGGAGCTCTCGCCCTTAGAGGATGGTGAAAGGTAATGAACAAGTGCCTCAAAGAATTTTTCACCCATCACTCTGCAGCCACTCAGTGCCACAGTGATTGACAACATCCTATCAGTGTAAATGTGTGGTGTATTATCATAGTTGTCCGTCCTGTCTTACAGAGGAGGATGTCCCTGTCTTCAGACAATGCTTTTTATGAAGCGGTTCTGGCCGATCATCGTCAATAAATAAATCTGATAATTGTCAGTGCCGACAGCTGTTTGTGACAGCTTTGTTGTCTTGACTCACTGCATCCTGTCATTCTCACAGAGGGAAAAATGAGTTTTATATACTCTGACTGCCATCCGGGGAGCGGAGACATTTGCACATGAATCAATTGTCAGCATCACTGTACTCTGACAACTTAGTGACAGCTCAGATACACCAAGAATGTTGTTGTGCACATTTTTTTTCTTTTTTTCCTCGGATGGCATCAAAACTTTGTTCAGATTTCTTTCTTAGTCATATGATTCAAGGATTTGGAATATCAAGGTTATATCTATCATTATAAAAACAGAAATGCAGAAATCTTCAGAATCACGGACTCAAGCGGAACAGGAAAAGTAGATGAAACATTTTTTATTTAAAAAAAATCTTTCCTTTCAACAGCTACTTGAAAGTGAGCTTCTCCGATTATGATTGTGGCTCTTTTTGCTCAAGATAACTGCTTGACATTTGCTAAATCAGTCAGTGTCAGTCTTGCATACTCAATTTCCCTCCACTTGAAAGCTCTCTCCAACTTTGGCATTTTGCAGTGTTCTGTCACTCAAACTGAATATGCTATGTGTACTGATAAACAAAAGTCTGATGGCACACCAAACCAAAAGCAGTTTTTTTAGCATTAAGAACACTGAAATTTGCTTAATTTACAAAACATAGTTTTTTTTAAACAATCATTAGTGCCAGAAAAGTATTGAGTTACATAAAGCATCCTGTGATATGGGCTTACTTGACGATGAAAAATCAATTTTCTTTTATCATTTACCTTTTTGTTCACATCTTTACAATGAGTGGGTCAATAGGCTTTGGCATCTTAATAAAAGACCAAAAATGTCAGAAAAGCTATGAGAAAAGTGACACCATGCAGTTGTTTGATGTTTTGGGGCTGTCACTGGGCAACACAGACTTTCGACTTTCTCCACAGATTCTCTATTGGATTGATGTCTGGACACTGGCTAAGTCACTCCAGAACCTTGAAATGCTTTTAACATAGCCACTCCTTCATTGCCCGTGCGGTGTGTTTGGGATCGTTGTCATACTGGGAGATCCAGCCACGTTTCATCTTCATCGCTCTCACTGATAGAAGGAGGTTTTGGCCCATAACTTCACAATATATGACCCCAATCATCTTTTTTTCAAAACAGATCAGTCAACGTGTCACCTTTACAGAAATGCAGCCCCAAAAGCCTAATGTTCCTACACCCATGCTTCACAACGGGTATGGTGTTCTTGGGATGCAACTCAGCATTCTTCCCCCTCCAAACATGGTGAGTGGCTTTTATACCAAAGAGTTCCATTTTGGTCTGATCGGATGACCACATGACATTCTCCCAATTCTCCTCTAGATCATCCAGATGGTCTTGGCAAACTTTATATGGACCTGGACATTTGCTGGCCCAAGCAGGGAGACTGCAGGATTTTAATCCATTATGACACAATGTGTTACTAATAGTAACCTTTGTAACTGTGGTCCAAGCTCTCTTCAGTCATTGACCAGTTCCCCCCAGGATGTTCTGGGTTGTTTCCTCACCGTTCTCAAGATCGTTTGTACCCCACATGGTGAGATCTTGTATGGAGCCCCTGGTCGAGGGAGATTGTCAGTGATCTTGTATTTATTCAACTTTCGAATTATTGATCAACAGTTGATCTCTTCTCACCAAGCTGCTTTCCTATTGTGGATTGGCTCATCCCAGTCTTGTGCATGTGTACAATCTTGTCTCGTGTTCTTGGACAGCTCTCTGGTCTTGGCCATGGTGAAGGTTGGAATCTGACTGTTTAAAGGTGTGGACAGATGTTTTTTATACAGATAACGAGTTCAAACAGATGCCATTTTCACAGTTAAAAAGTGGAGGATAGAAGAGCTTCTTAAAGAAGAAGTGACAGGTCTGTGTGGGCCAGAATTCTTGCTTGGTTATAGGTACTAAATACTCCTTTAAAAAATCATACAATATGATTTTCTGGATTTATCTTTTACATTCCGCCTGTCACAGTTGAAGTGTACCTATGCTGAAAATTACAGACCTCTCTCTTTTTAAGTAGGACAACTTGAACGATTGGTGGCTGCCAAAGTTTTTCATTTGTCTGATGTACTGATGTAATTTGTCTTGTTTTCATTAGCTGTAAGCAGAAAATCAATATAATTAGCAGAAATAAATTGAAATGTATTAATAGAGAACACTAATAGCTCTGCTACGGAAAAACCCCAAACCAAGTGCACCAAGAGGTTCAGTTCCAGTGTTCACCTACAATAAGGTTGACACTGAGGAAGAATCTTCCTCCAGAAAGTGTGTAGGGAAGGACAACAATGCACATATTACTACAACTAGGTGAGGCTTTAACAGCTAAAGTAGGACTTGAAAATCTTTTGCCACTGCTTTTGGTGAGAAGATATTCACTGCAACCAGCCACAATAATATTCACACATCAGTGATTGTGTGTTTCCTTGTTTCTAATCGTAAGGTCCACAGCCCTGCAGCTGCATTGCACCCTCTAACTCAGAGCCTGCAAGCTGCAGAGCTGGTCAATTAATGTGACCTGAACCTTTAAATACTCATCAATAAATAGCCCTGTATGAACCAACAGTACCTGTCAAAATTTAAAGGTTTTAGCTAATGGGCTACAGCTACTCTGCTCCAGACAATGTGTCATATTGTAATTGACGGTATTAGTAATATGGATTAAAATTGCCATATGGGAACGTTTAGAATATAAATGTGGTGTTTTACATATTAATTTGTAAAATATTTTGATTATCAATCAATCTGACCATGTATTGTTGTCTGCTTCTGGGATCTTATCAGAGATGCTCTTCAGCTTGTTCCCAAAGAGTCCAGTCAAGGTGAAAACATATTCTCTTAAGTGGGCTCTGGGCCTCCAGGGTCTCCTTCCAGGAGGCCTCCTGATCTAAAAGGAAGCAGCAAGTGTACTATGACTTATCTCACCGCATAATAAAGGAAGCTCAAAGCAACGGCTGATTTTTTGTCACTTGTATCCAGGATTCAATCAGTTATGATCCATATCTCTTGACCATAGGTCAAATTTGCTTAAAAACAAGGCATCAAGACACTTCAACCCCCCAATCTGTGACAAAACCTAACTCCTTGACCATAGTAGGAGCAGCCTACATCTTTGCAGTTAAGATGAGAGTCATGGCTTGAGGACAACAACAGAACAACATTTTATGCAAAAAAACAAGAAAGATCTTAAGATTCCCAATCCAGACACGCCCTCCAGTCTAGCACTATGGCTTAAGATTCAGTCAATGAACAGCACAAACATCGGAGAGAAAGAGCAACCTTGGCATATTCCAACCCACAATGGATTAAAGTTCAAGTTTGTGTGGAGAATGCAGGCACAGCTCTTGTTTTGGTTATACAAGGACTGGATATCTCTTTAAAGCATTCCCAGAAAATACTAAAGAAGCCCCCACTGATATGCCTCTGGACATGGTCTTCACTAGAACCACAGAACACATGTAGACTAATAAACCAAACAACAGAGGAAGCTCACTTCAAATGATTCTATCCAGAAATGCATTCTTTTCATTCTCTTGCATTCTCTTGAAAATAGATGAGGGTCAGAACATAGATAGAGTAGTAAATCTAGAGCTTCACACTTTCCCTCTGCTTTTTCTTCACCACTACCGATAAAGATTACTTTTATTAAAAACAGAAAAGGCATTAATCTATCAATCCAGTTTCAGCTCCACACTAGCAGTACATATGTACAAAGAGACCAAGATTTGAACTCCTCAGTACATGCATTTATGAAAAAAATTACTGTAGAAGTCTTTCATTGCTTTAGTTTCTATAATAATTTATTAAGAAACTTTAGATTGTTTAAACTGCTGATGATTTAATGGCATGACATAAGTACAGTGTCTGTGCTAAAGCTAATTTATTATTAGATGGAGTGGGCCAATCAAACTTTTGTAAAGGTCAAAACAATTGTAACAGAGCAAGACATGTATTGACATTTGGTAAATTAAACCAAAATATACAGAACTAGAAGTTAAAGGGACAATTGCAGAAAAAAATACATAGTAGTGTTAATTCAGAAGTGCCTGAGGATTGCAATGCTCTGGCCACCTCTCAATTATCACAGATGAGATTGAAGTTGGTGCTATAAATGGGCCGGGTAACTCTCTTGAGGGACCCTCAGTTGACATGTGTTACTAAATCTTGCAGAGATGCCATCTGCCACTGCGGTAACTGTTGGGAACGCTGACCTCTGTAGAGATCGAAGTCATCCAAAACTGATCAAATCCGGAAATGCAGACAGGCTCTAAAACAGATTTAAACAGTTTGACAGATATATTTTTTCCAAATTCTCTAATAAGGAATCTACTTTTTGTACATGAGAGTGCATAACCAACGAGGTGGAAAGACATATTTTAGCTCGTCCTTTTTAGGGGGGCTCAGGACCTGTTTCCAAGAAAACATTTATGAAACTGTTAACTTCCTTCCTCTCTCTCTCTCTGAACTTCTCTTCCTCCGAACTAGCTGTTATACTCCTGTGATTAGGTCCAGACTGTGTAACAGACACCGCAGAGTTGGTTGTGGGAGGAATCACTAGCCTGGAGCGAGGGGTCTCGACACAGACGTACCAAGCTCTCTCCCCTTTGCAGTGAGTGACAGGAAGAGGCAGCTCGCTGATGCCTTTCACGTGGGAATCACAGCTTGCAGCAATATTGAAACAAAAACGTCTGCGAAAGGTTTGTGGGAAAATTCGATTGTGAGTTTTTCAGTCCCTTAATGTTTGCCTTTATGTAAACTGCAGTCCAAAGTTTATTAGTTCAGATAACATTTTTTTCTCTAAAGTAAGGAGCAGCTGTGTTTTCTGTCCTCCCCACAAGGTCACTTAATAGACAGGGTCTAAAAATAACTACTTTTAAAATGTCTTGCTGCAGCAATTACAGTTTTAGATGCAGTAAAGGGTGCAGCTATACTTATTTATTATGAAAAATATCACTTTATTTTCTTCATTGTGGGATGGTTTCTAATTAAGAAGTACTAATGAGTGAATTCTCAATGTATTTTGACAACCGGATAGGACAGAAACAGCATAGTTACTGTAACATTTGCCTAAACAGGAAACTTCAAAGTGCATTTGTTGCCATCTTTGACAGTGAAGGAATCATCTGTGTCAAGGCATCTGCTTTGCTGTCTTGAACCATGCAGCTCTAATCAGTTTGAGAGCATTTGGAACTTCTCCTGACTACTGAGCCATACAATCTGCACACCTCAAAGACACCTTTCCTTATGGAACAGCGGGGGGGCTGCTCGCATTTCAGCTTGTAAGTTCTTCACTGATACTTGTGTGGAAGTTTGCAGGCTTATTACTCAAGGGGGGGTCTTCACTGTTTTCCTTGTGTGTCCCATGGGTGTCTTTTTCAGCTGTAATGAGGCCTCCTGGACCAGAAAGCTCTCTTTAAAACAGGGAGTAATGAGTCCTTGTTGGCAGCGAGGATGGGGATTTGCACTACTCAGTGGAAAGGGAAGGTCACCAAGAGGAGTTTTATTTTGGGAAACTGTCTCGTTTCTGAAGCAAACAGAGCTTAAAGGGAAACACTACAAAGTCCTAGTCCAGGAATTGACTATCGTGGTCCAAAGGCAATTCAGTATCTTCAAAGTTCCTATGCTGAAATGACAGCTTATGTCCTATATCCTCAGCCAGATGGGGAGAATTATGACTAGAGCTGGCAATGGGATCTTGCTGTAACATTTACAGTATAATACATTTTTGAAATGCCTTCATCACTCTGGAATTATCTGGATTTTGGAAAGTCACTTACTGTCAGTCATCATTTTATTATCTTATTAAATACGTTTTCAAGATCACTTTATAGGAGCTTTAAATAACGATGTTGGTTTATAGCAATTTTTAAAGTCTCATGGTAATCCACATACAATCAAAGCAGATTTATGATTTACCAAATAATTTGTATTAATTTTCTACATTTTTTATGTCTAGATTAACTTTATATTGGAAGGAGGGAATGAGGGGTTCCCAGCTGGAATACTGATGCTCTGACCCATATAAGTAAGAAGAACTTAATCATAACAAGTGGCAAGCTCCCGCAAGATGGATTCAGATAAACTTCAGTCTCTTTAGGGGCTTTAAAGAATATCCATGTTTAAAAATGTATTTAATTGTATAACAATAAGCTTTTTTATACATTTTACCTGTTTAAATCATATTTAAATCACTTGTTTTCATTGCAGGACTATGATCTTACAGCAAAAAATACTTAAAATTATGACCTTTAATTTAGGTAGTCATTCAGGGAGAACAAAAAAAGGAGACATTAGGATTTAATTCCTTTAAACAATTCCTTTAGAAGTGCAGTCAACGGTTCCTCTAAAGAATGCCATTTTCACATAAAAATACTTCTTATTTTTTATGTTGATTAGATTCTAGGAGCTTCTAGATAATAATTCATTACTTTGTTTTACCCTGGAGAATAAATGTTATGACACAGAGGGACACTTGACTGGATTATATATTGGAATATTAGGTCCACTTTATTTTTGTTCTTTACCTTTTTTTTCAAAAACTGACAAAGCATATCAACAAAAATGTTGAAATATTTAGAATAAAGTTTAACCAGTAAACTAAAACGACATTCTTTGTGTAAATGAGATCGTAACATTATGTTATAGAACAGGATTTAATTCTTCCTCTTTTAGCATATAAGCATCTTGCCTTAGTGTTTGACTTTTTTGTGTGATTTTTTTTTTACATTTCAGCTTTGTTCTTAAAATCAAATTTTGACTTTGTTCTCAATATTTAGATTTTGTTTGTAATGGTAAAACAAAAAAAAACAAAAAAACACTGATGAAACATGATATGTCCATCATATTTATCTTGACTCTGGGCACATTAAGCATGAAGGCAAGAATGTTTCAACAAAACCTAATCTTACAGTTTGAAAGGGTGGCAGTTTGGGATAATCAGGTTTACATAACAACTGTTTGATGCTATCTGCACTCCAACTAGATGTTTGGAAAAAGTCCTTTCTCACCTATGATTACTAATGGATGCTTGCTGAGTAAGATAAACTGTACTGGGACTTCAACTAAAACTGTCAGATGATTGGTCAGACGGGACTAAGATATAACTTTTTGCCAACAAATTCCAAATATTGGAATTAAACAGGAAGCAAGATTTTTTTTTTTAAACCACATAGTTCCCACTGTTAAGCATGGTGGAGGATATGTGAAGCTGTGGGCATATTTATTTTTATGCCTTTGTATGTCATAATGAATTATTTGAAATCCTAAGATCCTAGGAGAAAAACAATCTGGTGTCCACTAAAAGAAAACCATAATTGGTGGAACCATTTAGTCTTTAAGTTGCATAATGATCAAAAACACATGGCTAACTTAACACAGAAATGGTTCACCACACAGAAGATTAATCTTTTTCCATGGCCATCCAAGTCTCTAAGTGGGCTGAAGAAAGAGATCTTTGAGCAGTACCCAGGACTCTAAATGAGTCAGGAATGATGTAGAGAGATAGTGAGAAGAGCAAAGGTCAAAGAATCCCTTCTCGCTGTAGGCTCCAAACTTGTACAATGTTATGGGAAACTACTTACCGGATTTTCTAAACTTTTCAGTCTTAGATTTAAACACGGCAATAAAAATGTACTGACTTTACACAACATTACTAAGTGTGCCAACAAGTCTGCCTGGATTTTTATATAGCTAGCAATTTTGCTAACAAACTGATCCTTGATTAGAGATTGTAGCTGTTATAAAAACAACCATTTTGAATAAAAAAACGGACAATTATGCAATGTCAGTAAATCCATGCGATCTTTTTACCTGAAAATCGGTGCCCGCCTTACACAGACCCATTGTAAGGTGGATAATCAAGTTCATCACCCCCTAACCTCAGGTGGGTTAGAGAGGCCATGGTGGCAGCTTCCAAAGCGCCTCACGTCATCCTTCTGCACCAGCAATAGCAGCCGCTCATCCGTGTCACCATGACACATCCGAGCATAATTGGCTCTGACAAGAGGGCAAATCATCAACACAGTCTTGATAAGCCTTACAGCCAGATGACAGCATACAGAAGTGTATTAGCAACAGTGTGACATATCACATTACCACTGTGAATACAATGAAGGAGATACTAAACACTATGGCAGCCTCAGTGAGCATCTTTTTTCTTACACCAGCCAGAACACTAATCCCCATTTGCTGTAGCTGCTTTTTGGCACAAAGATAAAAGCTTAGACACAATAAATGTCTTATATGTGAGGTCATGGTATGGAGTCGCATTAAAGTATTTTTAAAGTCATTTACTTTGTTAGGATTCAATTTACATATCCATGTTTTAATCATTATTTGGTGTTGGCGTATGGTAAGATGGAGTATGTTTATGAATGCTAAAAACTAACAAAGATTACATCTTTTTTTAGTAATCTCCAAGGTATCAGAAATAAAAGTGCAATGAGCTTTTGTAATTTCTTCCATTCTTATCTAAATATGTTTACTTTGATTGGAGCTTTTATGACAAAGTCCAAAGGCAGATTTCTGACATGCGCACAGTAGAAAATCAATTTCCCTTAATTGTTTTACCGTTTGCATCAAAGGCAATGCCATGTGTAACAGGAGCCTTCAGATACTGGGACAGGTCATGAACCTGATAACTTGTACATGTTTTATAGCTGTTACATTATAAATTATTTCCACAGGCTGGGGGCCTTGAGGGATCATATTCTCTCAGCTTCAGTTACTGGTAACATCTTTTAATGATATTAACAAATTTGCAGCTCTAGTATTTCAGCCATATCTTGGAAATCTTAAACGACTCCATGGTAAATACTTGGTTATGATATTATCGGGCACAGCCCATTGTGAGCTGGGTGGATCATATGGCTATTAAAAGTGAGCCAGCAGTGGTAATAACTAAGCTCATAAAGGCCCATGTTGGTGTCTAACAGCCTGGCCTGCATTTACTGTATAACACTCAGATGTTGTTTGAAAAAGGTGAAAAAGTGTTTTATTGGTTTAGAAAACAGCTGTTTATAGTTTGTTATGAATGTATACTGTATATTTTACTTTTAATAGTATTATTACTTAATTGCATGTGAATCTGTGTAATTCCATTTACCTTTCACTTTGCTGCTGATACACTTGAATTTTCCAACAATAATGGATAATTGTATTCTATTCTATTTTACTCTGTTCTATTTATATGGAGTTTAGCGGTTTCACTTCTCACTACTTTGAGTCAGAGGATTGGCGATATTAAAAATATTCTACAGCTGCATTTAAAAGCTTTTCTGTTGAGTGCAAACAACAATAATATCAATCATAGTGATAAAAAAGACCCCTAAGGGGTGATGCAGTGAGTGAATGAGAGAGTAATGAATTTCAGATTAAACATAAAAAGAAGTGCTTTTATTTTGAAGACTTATGAGGTAGCACTAATAAAAATAAATCAATAATGAATAACAGAGAAGTTGCTGCAAACTCTTTCTATTGGCATGTAGTGTCAAGAACCTTTATAGGTGGTCTATATGTTTAACATTACCATTACAATCAGCCATGTATATTCATAGTCAATAATTAAAAATATTATTGAATAGTTCATATATTTCAGTAATTCAATAAACATAAAAACATATTATGGACAAATGACACAAAGAGCCTTTCTTTCTGTTAATTATGATTTTTGGCTTACAGCTTATGAAAAAACAACATTTAAGATTAGAATATGACATCAGACCATTGTAAAAATACACTTCAAATACATAAATGTGCGTCAAATAAAATGAATGCTTAATAAGTTTTTAAAGGGTGTTGTATTTGTTGGTACTTTTAATATAACAACCAAGCCTTATCAGAATGCATGTTCTAAATTTTTTAATGACTTTATAAACTCTACAGTAACTTAAACTTACTGTCTTATTTTCACGCTTGATTAAGGATTCAAGGATTCAAGGATTCAAGGAACTTCTATTGTCATATCATCTCACGTTACATGTGATGGTATGATATTAGGACTCAGGTCCGGAATTATAAGCCATTTAAATTAAATTAGTGAAAAAAATTATTTAAATAAATGTAATAAATAAATAAAATAAATGTGCTCTACAAGACACAGCTGGAGTTCAGCAGTCTAACAGCTGCAGGGAAGAAGCTGTTATTGAGCCTGGTGGTCTTGCTCTGTATGCTCCTCAGCTGCCTGCTTGAGGGCAGGGGCTGAAACAGGCTATGAGCCGGATGGTTGGAGTCCTTCAGGATGCGGAGGGCCCGTCCCCTGCATCGGGACGTGCAGAGGTACAGTCCTTTGTGCAGCTTTCACCACCCGCTGCAGAGCCTTCCACTCAGCAGCAGTACAGCTGCCGTGCCACAAGGTGATGCAGGTGCAGATGACACTCTCCACTGCACAGTGATAGAAACTCCTCAGGACGGAGCTTCCAAGTCCAGCTCTCCGCAGCTTCCTCAGGAAGTAGAGACGCTGGTGGGCCTTCTTGACCAGATGTGAAGTGTTGGCATTCCAGGTGAGGTCTTTGGATATGTGCAAACCCAGGTACCTGAAGCTGGAGACCACTTCCACAGCTGCTCCTCCAATGTACAGGGGAAGGAGAGGACGCTTATCCCTTCTGAAATCCACCACCATCTCCTTGGTCTTCTTCACATTGATGCAGAGGTTGTTTTCTCTGCACCACTGCACCAGGTTTCCCACCTCCTCTCTGTATTTGGACTCATCATTGTTAGTGATGTGTCCCACTACTGCTGTGTCATCCGCAAACTTAACTATATGACAGTTGGGGTGTCTCGCTGAGCAGTCATACATCAGCAGAGGGAACAGGAGGGGGCTCAACACGCAGCCTTGTGGTCAGCCTGTCCTGAGGGTGATGGAGGAGGAGATGGTGTTGTGGATCTTAACAGTCTGAGGTCTATTGTTCAGGAAGTCCAGGACCCAGTTCCCCAGCGTGGGACTCAGTCCGAGGGAGGAGAGCTTTTGCACCAGCGTCTGTGGGATGATGGTGTTGAAGGCTGAGGAGAAATTCAGAAAGAGCAGATGGACATAGGAGTTTCTATTCTCCAGATGGGTCAGGGGTGTGTGGACCACCGATGAAATGGCGTCGTCAGTGCAGCGATTTTTCCTGTAGGCATACTGGTGGGGGTCTACAGTGATATCGATGGCATCTTTGATGTGGGTCTTGACCAACCTCTCGAAGCAGTTCATGACCATCAGGGTTAAAGCTATGGGCCGATAGTCATTCAGGCTTGTCACTGTGGAGCACTTGGGGACGGGGACAATCGTGGAAGTCTTTATGCAGGTGGGGACAGATGACAGTGACAGTGAGGTGTTAAAGATGTCTGCCAGCACCTCAACCAGCTGGTGTGCACAGTCCCTCAGTACCCGCCCTGGGATGTTGTCAGGCCCTGCTGCTTTGTGAGGGTTGATACACTGAAGGGTCTTCCTTACATCTGCTGTTGTCACACTGATGGGCGTGTCACCAGGTGGTGGTATAAGTTTGGTGCTGGGGGAGACATCAGGGAACTCAAAGCGGGCATAGAAATGGTTGAGTGCATCTGGCAAGGAGGAGTCTCTTGGGCATTGTACATCCTTGGTGTTGTAGTCCGTGATGTATTTAATGCCCCTCCACATGCGCCGAGGGTCATTGGTGGTGAAGTGACCCTGGATTTTCTGGGCGTATGTGGCTTTGGCCTTCGTAATGCCCGCAGTCAGTCCTTTTCAGGCCTCTCTGAGTGCTGATGCCTCACCTGCCTTGAATGCAGCATCCCTAGCTTTCAGCAGAGCTCTCACCTCAGAGTTCAGCCAGGGTTTCTGGTTTGGATAGCAGGTTATTATCCTGGTGGTGGTGACATCCTCAGCGCATTTGGAGATGAAACCAAGGACAGATGATGTATATTCCTCCAGGTCCACCTCTCCCTCATGTGTAGCTGCCTTTTTGAAGACCTGTCATTCTGTGGCAGGTCTGGAGCACACAGGCCGCATCTCTGGGCCACACAGTGATCGTTTTCTTCGTTGGCCTGATACGTCTCAGCAGGGGGCGGTATGCTGGCGCCAGCAGGATGGAGATGTGATCGGAGAGGCCAAGATGGGGGCGAGGAAAAGCTCTGTATGCACCGCGGATGTTGCTGTACACACAGTCCAGAGTATTTTCTCTGCGTGTAAGAAAGGTGACACGCTGGTAAAAACTTGGCATAGTGTCCGTCAGTTTCACGTGGGCAAAGTCCCCCCGCAACCACGTAAAACGCCTCCGGGTGCTTTGGTTGCAACGAGCTAATGGTGTCAAATAGCTCCTTTGATGCTTCGTTGGCATTTGCACCCGGTCGAATGTAAACAATGGTGACGCACACTGCATGTTCGTCACCATTGTTCGTCATTGTTCGTCACCATTACATGAGAAAGTTATAATTAAAGAGATTCGAGACCCAGTCCTGATTCTTCAGATAGCAGGTCTAGGTCAAGTCTGAAGTCTTTGTTTTTGCGACCCATGTGTGACTTGGCGAATTGGCACTATATAAATAAACTGAATTGAATTGAATTGAAATTGAATTGAATTGAATTGAATTGAATTGAATTGAATTGAATTGAATTGAATTGAATTGAATTGAATTGAATTGAATTGAATTGAATTGAATTGAATTGAATTGAATTGAATTTAACTTGAGTATCAATGTCTTGATTGTATAGCAACCCTGTACTGGCTTTCTACTAGTTCTCTGACTTTACTCTGTTGCCTGAACATTATGAATTGCTTTTGACCCCTCTTTCTGTTGCTCATTCAATGCAAATGGAAATATGCACAAAATAATAACCTGTCAGATATTTTGAGGCTTAAAGCCTTAGTCTACTTCTGTGGCCACGCAAAGCCTGACAACTGCTAATCCAAGCATGGGACTATGCCAAAGCCCATTTTATACAAAGACATGGAGAAGGATTTACTCACTCTGATGGAGTTCAGAGATTGCAGAATGTCAGATACAAAGGCACTGACGGAAAGTGACAGCACAGTGTTTTAAATCAGGATTGGTTAAAACTTATATTAGCAGGAATGCATTGTTTCAAACGTGAGTTTCTTTCTCTTTCTCCTTTTGGTAGTGTTTCTGACTTTAGACTAGCTATATAGCATGTGGATAGGTTTCACCAAAGCTTTTCTGAATCAGAGTTAGAAGGGCAGAGGCGACATCAGAGCAGACAGCTATTTATGGGAGACGACAGTTTGCAAATATCTCAATCTGGGGAAGGCACTTCGGGTGACAATAAGGAGGGCCGTGAAACTGGAGGAGTCAGCAGCCAGAATTTATTTCATCAGACTTTTCTTCAGTGAGGTGCATTTGTCTGACAGCATGGGGTTGTTGGTGCGACTGTCATACCACCCTCAAACTTATTCACCACAGCTGTCTCTTTAGAAGGAAAGCATGATCTAAAATTAGAAAAGAAAAATCAAATAATTATGCGCCACCTTATAATTTTCACTATGAATAAAATCACATTTTCTTGCTGTAAAATAATTTACAACAGTGAAGTTTTAAATGTATTAATAATTCAAAATTAATTAAATCAACTTTTTTTTTCCTTAAGTTGTTGAGTTGTTGAGCCAAATGGCATATGGGCAGCAGCAAATTTTTGATACACTTGAAGGATTTCCTTGTGGAGCAGGGGACTCTTTCTTGGTCCATACCCATGTTGATGTAAAACTTGCTGTACTGATGACAAGGACACTGGTGTTCCAGCAGTTCCAAGTTCCTGTTAGGCTTTAGCCTTGGTGGCTGGGTTGTTCTTGAACAGTCCAAGTATGGCTAAGATGGTTGAAACTTTGATACAATTGGGTGATCCTAAAGGGCAAAAATTAAAAAAAATGTATTCTGTGCCAAGCAGGCTAACATAAAACCAGGGAATTTAAATGAACCCTAGTATATTAAAGAAATGTCAAATTAACAAACATAGACCTTACAGTAGCTTGTTGATTCCTACAAAAAGTGTGTAGTAGAGATATTAGAGTTTAATTGACCTTTACCCAAATATTATTTAGGGGGTATTGTGATATTTGAGTCTGTTTGTATACCTTTTTGAACATGTATGGATTATAGAAAATCCACAATAAATCAAATCTTGTGCACCCAATAGTCGTTTTTAAAATGCATTAAAGTTGCTTGGTTTATGTTCTTTACACCCTGAAAAAAGAAACAGTTCAAATGCATTCAACATGGCTCATGTCAATGTGAAATTCATCCCTGTAATCAGTAAATATATGTTTCTTTTGTGGTTTGTTTTTGGTATATCTGTTGCTTTTGTGTAGCTTTGTGTTCATCAACAAAAGTATGCTGCCAGACAAATCACAAATGTGTTGAGTATTAAACAAGAAGTGTTTGCGGTTGTTCAAGTCTGTCAGACTGTAAACATTATGTTTTTTGTCCCAACAAAGATACAAATAAACTTAAACTCTGAGCTTTTTGTCCCAACTGAATTTAAATAGACCTAGAATGTGCTAATTAGGCTAAAATTACAAAACAGATAGCTATGTGTGACTATACTAAACACAAAACTGTTAATTTGGGTATAATCTCGATTGCATTTATTGTTGCTGCTGTGTACCTATGGGACCTAATGGGACAAACTCATGAAGCACCTCTCAAAAGGTTCACAAATCAGGCTTAGTTTTCAGGATCAAAGAGGTGTCAAAACCAATGACTTCCCTGAGGCACTGCAGCAAAAAAGATTGGATACCCTTTTAATCGCAGGTATGTATCACTGAATGTTACAGCTGTATAAATAACTTTAAGCAAACAGAGAAAGTATTTTTTAAGGAAGCATGTAATTCCTCCTAAAATCAGGAACAAGGTAGGGATAAGGATGCAGAGACTAAATTGCTTGCAACTGAACCTCTGCCCTGTGACCTGAACGATTTCAAACGTGCTGACCTAATTTTAAACACAGCCATTTGGTCCTTTGGACAGTACTCAAGTGACTCTCTGAAAAGTAAATATGAATTAAAAGCTGCCTTCAAAAAGCAATTATTTTAAATGCAGGCATATGTTCAAGCACAAGCACCTAGAATGGAAATTGTCATTTCACTCAACTCTGACCTTTAAATTAGGCCTGGGACCAGCGGATTTCATCAGCAACAGCTGCACTTTTTCATGACTTTTAAAAAAGCTTACATTCCTAAGAGGCTCGTATTTCTGTCCACTTGCACAACCTGAGACCTTTCTCACTACTTTTAGCTTCAACTGGTGTTATTTTGACCCGTGCTTTATTGAGTGTGGCAGCATGTCTGAGGCACAATGCATGCACATGTTTAGACATGTGATGTCAAGTTTCAGTGAAAACTTCAGTCTGGAAGACTTCCAGCAGTGATTATAGAAAGTATTTTGTGCTCCAAGAGAAGGGATTCTAAGATCTGTGCCTACTTAGAAAGAATGAACTTACGAAAAACATCACTTTGAGCAAAAACGTTTTTTTCTCATTCAGAGATGAAAAGTTATAGTAAAAAATAAAAGAAAATACTGTGCAAATCCATAAATATATTGGAATTAAAAAAAAGATAATCTTGGGCAAAATTACAACCTTATAATTTCACAGGTAAAATTACAAAAGGGGATTTCTTAGTTGTCCATTCAGTTCTGTTATAGAACCTCTGCAAGTGAAGCAACTGTTGGAGAATTCTACAATTGTAAACTTTGGATTATGAATTTTAATAAGCAACATAATTTTAAGGTAAATCTTTTTTTTTTAAATGTGTTTGATTGAAAAAAAAAGTTATTTGCAACATTTTTTTCCCCAGCAGTACATCACTTTGTTCTTGAGTTTTTCTGCACCAGAACTACCGGCAGACTATTTTTCCTCCTTCTAATCCACCTAATGCAAACCACTCAGGTTTTGGAGAATGCCGAGCCATTGGCCCCGGCTGTATTTAATAAAAATGTTTATTGATATGAGCAAAGCTGTTCCCTAAATACATGCATAATGTCCTGTTAAAATGTGGGAAAACCATGTCAGCACAGAGAGACATTCATATGATAGAGCTATTTTAGAAGCAGTTCTGATCCTAGGTTAAGAAGAAACAAAGCTTATGTTTTGACTTGTTCATTTAAGAAATAAAGCTCAGTTGGACTTATTGCTTGTAGTTGACACTGAGAACAAATATAACTTCTAGGCTTTTTTCAGGAATTTATCAGTTTTTTTCAATTTAAATAAACAAATATTGTTTTATGGATTCCAACATTAGCAAATAACTCAACAGCTGACAACTGTAAGATAATGCCTAAGTATTTGATGAAAAAAAAACTGGTGGTGAGCTTCATATACTTTATATGGGTGCTAAAATTGTTGTGTTTTAATCAAGTCATGAGAAAAATGCAGCTTAAAGTGAGGTCAAATATGGACTGTGTTACATATTTTCAAATAGTCAGAGAAAACTAATGCAACATATTGTTTCGGAGGGGCTGTTTTTGAGGTGATACTTTTTAATTGCCTCAGACAAATTTGTTTTGAGCCAAGCATCAAATTCAGAACATTAAAGCGGATTTCGACGCATGAGCACGTAAAGGCGTGTCCTTGGGGAGGACTGCTGCGTTCTGGTAATGAGTGGAGGTAATGAAAGACTTCACATAGACAGATGTATCCATTTAAAATAGTAATAACTACAGTTATGATGGCATAGTGCAAATTACACATAGCTTTAACAAAAGCACTTGTTTGTTCAGACTCTGCAGGGACCTATATCATTTTCCCCTTGGAAGTATGTATGAGCTCCTTACACCCCTCATTGCAAATCAAACAAGGTCAGAACTGTAATAGAGCCAGTGTGACTGAAGCGCTACTATATATCTGAAACCAGAAGAGACATGCTGCCTCATGCACAAACTGTGTGTGACAAGCAAATAAATGCAAAGGCACAATTGAGTATGTTTAGCATTTTCTTAAAAATGCATTTTTTCATTAAATTTGAATTTTACTCATCAAAGTGCATTTTATTTTTATATTTCTTATGAAGCCGCGTGTTTAAAAAAAATATTTAATCTTCTGATGAGAAAGAGGGGATCAAGGAAAATGATATACAAAGATATCTATGACAGTAACCTGGTTTATGTCTGTATGTATGTTGTATATTAAAGAGGTATTCTGGATTTCCTAAGTCTGTTTTTCTTGCTTTGTTTAGTCAGTCTGGAAAAACAGAAATAAGTTCTGACCATACAGTTTACCTAATAGCTAGTCAGAGTGACGGCAGTTCCAAAACAGATTCCTACCCTCTTAAAAAGTCTGAAGAATGACGGGGAAATTAAAATGGCCTTTACAAAACTTCCACACTACCATCACTTTTACTTTAGACAAGAGATGTCTTGTGGTTAGGCCCCTGTTTAAGGTATTTTTTAATTATTACAACAATGCTTCAAGGCTAAGCTCAACTACCAATACCTGTCGTTGGTCCGCTGTTTGAGATAATTCCAGGTTCATCCCCAGCAAGCAACGTAACCTCAATTTGCTTGAAACTTGTATTGGTGTACTTTTGGGTGCATGGCACGCAAAACTCTTTCATTGGCTCCGCACATTATTGTTAAAAAAAAATCGTAGCCTTCGCTTACAACCTACAACATTATTTAATTAAATATCTTTGCTGCCACACCTGGTTTCATCTCTGTGTGGACAGGGCCCAAAGGGGCGTTCACACCGGTCAGCGCGTCCAGGCAGCAGGGCAGCTAGATTACATGCAAAGTCTATGGTACATACGCATCAAGTGGGCGTCAAGCTGCCCCGCAGCAAGTCGCGCGCGCCGACGCAGCTGCTGCTCGGATGTGTTGAAGGACCGTCGGAGCAGCTGCTGCGTGAAATAGGGAAAACTGAACTTTGGGGCAGCAAATGCGGGGCGTCAATCAATCGTACTGACGTCATTTCGCCTTCCATGATTCATCAAGTCATTCATTCAAAATGGAGGATCAACTAATCGTCGATGTCTAATTTTCGTGTATTGTATCCACATACGGCGCAAATGCGGCCGACGACGAAGTTGTCTTGCTTTACTAATCAGATAAAGCCAAGTCACTCTCTCGACATGATCCGCCATGTTGTAAACAACTAGCAACAGAGAAATCCCAGCCCGTGCGCAGACGTGCTGACGTGACACGCTGACCCGCTGACTCGCCGACTCGCCGATGTGGACTACAAAGTGTGCTAGCAGCTAGGTTTTAATTTTAAAGTATCAACTTTCATATGAGTGATTTGACGCCTGGACATGCTGACCGTTGTGAACGCCCCATAAGTTTCTTTCTATGGACACTCCTTTGGTTGCTGCTTTCCTCAGCCTACAGGCTGTTCGACTCCACCCCAACCCCCCACTATGTTTTTTGTGGCACAGTCCAATTTTCGCTTGAACTGTACTTCCTATCTTCACTAGTTGAGTGTTGATAGATTTTTTGATTGGTCAGGCTTATATCGAATCTTACATTCTATCCTAATAAATAAAAAAGCAGCAGCTAATGTAATCTCTCCTACACTGTAAGGTGTCTCATCCACAAGGAGCTGCCGTTTCAGGACACCTATAGATGATCATGTTTGAAACCGGGTCCCATGGAGGAGAAATCTCACAACTCCCGTTTCATTGTCTCTGTGATTATGAGCTCTCCGACAAAATTACACAGCACCCAATTAAACCTGTAAGCCTTTAATTTATATCCTACTTGATCCAAAAGGTGAACGGGGTGGGTAAAGGTAGTTCTTCAGGCTGTAGAGACAGTGTGTTTTCCAGTCCACCATTCCATGCTAATTCCACTTTTAAAGCATGTTTTTTTTTTGGGGGGGGAACAATTAATAGGCAGACGTAAAATTTAATCTTATCAGTTTAATTAAGATTATATCAATCGGTAACAATAGCACTTAGATTCTGACTGTTGTGGGGGAAACTTCTGTTTTGTTTGGTTTTTATAATGATGACTCAAATACATAAAACTGTATTAAATGTGGCATATTTAATAACTGAATAAATAAAAGAATGTACAACATCTGACCGGAATACATGGGATAAAATGCAGGCATCAAAGAAGGGGAATATAGACAAAAGATCCAGTGGAGAACAAAGGAAACTGAAAAGCTTAAATATACTGAGGAGAAGTGGAAGTGACAGAGAGAAACCAGAGCACTAATTAGTGGAAAGCAGATGCAGGTGAGAGGGAGAGAGAGCAAGGAGATTGGAGAGGGAAAGCAGCTGGGCAGAGAAGAAGAATGGCAAGAAGAAAACAGAAAATGGTCAATGGTAAATAGCCTGTACTTGTATTGCGGTTTATTTAGTCCCTGAGGACCCCAAAGCGCTTCACACTACATTCCGTCATTCACCCATTTACACACACATTCACACACTGGTGATGGCAAGCTACATTGAAGCCACAGCTGCCCTGGGGCACACTGACAGAAGTGAGACTGGCGAACACTGGCGAACACTGGCGAACACTGGCGAACACTGGCGCCACGGGCCCTCTGACCACCACCAGTAGGGAGAAGGGTGAAGTATCTTGCCCAAGGACACAACGATTGAGAAAAAAAGACAGCTATAAGCCTAGACAAGGTTAGAATTTTTTTAAATGCAAATGGAAGTACTAACACAGAGGGGTAACTAAGAAGGATGAAATCTAAATAAATACATAAGAATAAAGAAGCACAAGAGAAACTCTAAGTAAAAGCACTACTGCATATAATAGTAGGGAGGGGAGAAAAACAGAACAGAAGAAAACATGAGTATAAACACTAGATATAAATAAACTCAAATCAGAGTACAATTCTAAAAACAATGAAACAAAAGTAAACGACAAAAAATCGTAAGAACTTTAGAGTGTTTTCTTTCGAAAGAGATCCTAACCGTGCCTCTACTCAAGAACACCTTTAATTTTAATTTGGGTATGCTTTTCTAAAACATTTCTGGAGAAAATTGCTGGAATTTTAAGATGTTTAAATTATTATATGCTGAAGTTAAAATATGAAGCTGCATATTATCAGCATAAGAAGTATAAGTTATGTAAACTCCAATATCTGGGTTAGCATAAACAATTGGGAGCTAAACAAAAGTGTCTCGAGAATGGAGCCTTCTGGAACCCCACATTGTTTTTGTTTACTTAGATTTATAATGGAGAATTGACACAAAGTATTTGCAATCTACATATGAAGATCTGAAGTAGTTTAGCACAGTACAAGACAATTCCACCCACTTCTCAATGGAAGACGGAGATGGTTGTCGGCACATCACAATAATGTTATATATTCTGTTCAGCATGGAGAATAATAGTTTGTAACAGACTGCATCTGTAAATAATTCATTCTGAAACACTTTCAACTGATTTTTCAGATGCAGTCTACTGGTGTACCACTGCATGTCAATTGACTCAAATAACAAAGTTTACCACTTCTTTAACGGGTCCTGATGTATAGTTGACAACAAGGCAGAGCTCTCTGTTTGACCTAACCAGTGCAACTGCTTTTAATTTAACAGCCCGCTGTATCACAGAGATCCTCTTCTGTGAAGTGAGCTGTGTGGGTTTTAAGGCTTTTATTACAGAACATCATAAGGTGATGGATGGTACACTACTAAACAAAGATCAGCTTTTTCCTGTGTATGAGAGAATGTCTACACGTAGTGTGTTGGGCTCTCAGCAGTTCTGCTTCCTCCTTGTCGTTTTATGAAGGCTGCAGCCATTTATCCTGATTTAGTTTGGAGTGGTAACATCAGTGATTTCCTGTTGTGTTGGACAGAGACTGATATTCTTTTTCGGTCTCTGAAAGCCTCTGTAGCTTTTGCTACAAATCTGTGGTGTAAAGCGATGAAGAATGGTGTTTGTTTGGAACTTTGAAGAATGGAGATGTGTTTATGTACATGCATGTGTGAGGGTGCAAGCGCATGAGCGTCTTTGTTTGTGAAAACTGTTCACAGTCAGCATGCAACAGAGCCCGCCTGTGCCAAAGGCAGCGCTTCCCACGCAGCTAATGGCAGGGATGTGGAAAATGACTGGCTGGCCGTGGCGGTGGAAGCAGGGGATGTGTTAATTGAAAGTTAGGATCACTTTGCGGCCATTACGAGGAAACCTGAGACATGTTAACGCAACAGAGTTAGGCGGCACCTGCTGTCGCTCACTAATTGCGTTGGGTTTGGTCATGTCTTTCAGGAGCGGGTTCCCATCACACTGCCTCCAGTTACAGCTGTATTACTGCCAGAGTTGACATTACAGCAGCAGCCACAGGGGAACTCGAGCCAGCCTGCGACCTCACTGCCATAGCTTAGGCTGATGGATCCTCAAAAGCCAATACAAATCTCAGCCTTGTCATTATCTCTATATTTAAATCTTTTTATTTGGATTTTTAATTTTTAGACAGGGTTAGAGGACAAATCAGTAAAATAACAAAGGAGAAAGAGAAAGAAATAAAAAAGAGGAAACCCAAACAAAAAGAGAAACATATCTATCGCATAACACATCTGTGTAAGTGTACATGCACATAGACATAACCACATACATAAACATACATGCAATAACCTATATACCTATCTATACATTGCCCACACAAATATTCATACACAGATATATATGTCTACAGGTAAGGCGGTTATGCTATGTTCTATTAACCCATTCCCTGAATGTAATTGCCTTAAATCACCCAGTAAACCGTACACGCTCCCCCCACCACCCACCCGTTATCCCACCAGGAGCTACACAGAAAAACAAAAACAAAAACAGGTGTAGAATAATCACAAACACATACACATATGCACATACCAACAGTAAAAAAGAGCAAAACTATGCTCAGTAAGGAGAAAAAAGAATGAAAAGGGATGACATGGAAAAGAAGGAAAAAAGTAAACAAGATAAAAAGAAAAAATGAGACAGGAGACAACTGGATAAGCAGATATAATCTGTTATACATTTATATTCCATTTTCTTACTGTCTACCCATAACAATAGTATCACTAGAGAACTTTATTTTATTTTTATTTTAAGAAATGATTCCATGTACTGTAGAACCACATGACCTCATGTTTGCCAAATGGAATTTTTTTGAATGTATACTTAGTAGGATTTCTAGTAACCAACCATTGATTGTCGGAGGTGATTTGTGATTCCACTTAAGAATAATTTGACGTCTGGCTAGTAATGGGGTAAAGGCGATGACACACTTAATACTTGGTGACATATTCGGAGCTGAAGAGAGCCCAAACAGAGGAGTCAGTGGATTGACAGATATGTTTACTTTAAAGGCACTGGATAGAGTCAGAAAAATACTACACCAGATTCGGGCTTTAGATTTGTAAGATGTGCAAATAGTATTTTAAAGGAGTCATAACCTAGTATTATCTTGGATACCCATGCTCTATTATAGTCTTTCAGGCCCTTCTAAAAAAAAAAGTTGTAAAAAACAAACACAGAGCTCCTCTGACCCTTATTTCTGAAGGCATTATTGTCTCGCGAGATCTGATGCTATACTTTGGCTGTCGTGGACGGGCATTGTAATAATGCAAATGATGGGCGCATTGATTAGTGGCAGGAAGGAGGGGGGTTGACACCGCAGGTAACGCTTAACCCATATCTACTACTCCCGCTAGCATACAATAGCCACATTAGCAGTTAGCTGCTGTTTGTTACACACAGCAGAGCAATAAAAACACAGCCTTACCGTTTCAATTGCAGGTAAGTCTCTGATTGTTGGAATGGCCCCTTTTTACAAACGGAGCTTCGATGCCAACTTCGCCTGATATTGTCCCAGATTCGTAAAGGATTCCGGCATAAAAAAAAATAGAAAAAATATTTCCATGTTGATTCTGGCAGTCAACAACAGAGCAACTCACGTGTGCACTACGTTTCTGATAGAAATGGTTTTAGCTGATTTAGCTGATTAAAATAAAAGGCTGACATGAATATGTCTTCTTCATGCATCATTGCGTGAAGAAACTATCTGCATCTTTCACGGTGGAGTTCGTACTTCGAATCGGTGATGTGTCGGTCGCGAACGAACCGGCTCTAAGAGCTAACTCTTTGAAGTGAACGATTGGAGTCGGCTCGTCATTGGGAGCCATTTTTTATTTTTTTTTCATTCCCCCCTGCTTGTTTTGGTACATTTGGTACACATAATTTTGCATTAATTTTAATACACTTTAAGCAACAGAAAATCCGAGGAGCCAAAAGAGCCGGCTCTTTATGGTGAGCCAAGCCAAAAGAACTGGCTCTCCAAAAAGAGCTGGAATTCCCATCACTAGAATTCAGTAATGGCGGCGCTCGACTGAATATGAGGGGGAGAGGAGCGAGGGGGAGAAGGGAGGGAGAGAGGGAGGGTGGGCTTCCTGCAGCATAGGTAGGTCTGCGATGTCTATATATGGTATATCCTGCACTGACTTGACGTCAAGTCGGCCAGAAATTAAAACCACGTATTTGAGTCCGTGTGCACGTGGGCTGGTTGACGAACCCAGGGATAAACAAACGCTTCACTTTTAAATATCGGCTTCCCGGGCAGTGTATAATCGTTAGGCAATCATAACATACCTTTTTTCTCATGGAAAAGTGAAAATTACAGGTCATGACTCCTTTAAATTGCATCAAAGCCTGTATGCTGGGTTATCGTCAGTCAACCATTGTGCCTTAAAGGGATATTCCATCTCTAAGCCAAAATCTGTATTTTCCCATATTCCCCAGAGTTAGATTAGTAAGAAAAAAGCATTTTATAACCATCCCCATAATTCTCCCGATCTGGCAGCAGTCTGTTTGCTTTAGCTTAGCACAAAGCAATGTAAGTGAATGGTACCTAATAGCATTTTGTGTACAAAAGTGATTAAAGTTAATCAATAATTACCGTAATTTTTACTGGTGAACTCAATAATCATCCATCCATCCATCCATTTTCTGTACCCGTCCATCCTATGCAGGGTTGCGGGGGAGCTGGTGCCTATCTCCAGCGGTCACGGGGCGAGAGGCAGGGTACATCCTGGACAGGTCGCCAGTCTATCGCAGCTCAATAATCATATCGACTGCAAATGAAAATTAAGAAGTAGCAACAAGGAATTACAGGAGCCCATTTAGACTTTGGACTACATTACGACAAAGAACCGCTGTAAGCCATTGCTGTAAGGCGCAGCGGTCCCTAAAGCCACCTGCTTCCGTAAACACACACACATGCATGGCTACTGGTTCGAACAAGTAGGGTCTTGGAATTTGGGAATCAAATAGTCATCATCTTTGTCTGTCATGTACCCTGCCATTGTTGTTGCAACTTACTATTCTGGACTGGGTAGTGATTATTGAGTTCACCAGTAAAAATTTTGATCATTATTGATTAATTTTAATCATTTTTGTACACAAAATGCTATTGGTACAATATGAGAGAGTACATATATTTAAAACAAAAGAAAGAAATTAAAAAGACAAGAAGAAAAAGTAAAGGAGATAAATGGTAAAACAAAAATAAATAAATAAATAAAGTATTTAGGGGAGTAGTGTTTCTTGATCTCACAAGATACAATACAGTCATACTGGTGGTGCTTAGGGAAATCCTGTTTTCACTGTCCGAATATATGTAGTACGCACGTGGAATTATTTTGGCATTTTCTGTCATATCAGTGACATTTTATTCCTCTTTATTGAGTATATTTATTCTTCAGGATAGAGTATTACTTCTCATAAAACATAAATTGTATAAATTATCATCTCAAATTGTATTATAAAATAAGCAAAATAGTCTCTAGCAGGAGGGCAGAACTGAGCTCTCTTTTCTAATTCATCCTCACTTACATATGCATCAGTCACAAACTAGGGTGCTGTGCAGATGACTCGCTGAGGACGCATACTGTGCTTTTGAGGACCTGCTAGGGGCAGCAATGTATAATCTGATTTAGACTAGAGCAACCTCCTATTTATTTTTAATTGTCCCACTTTAGCATTTAAGAACTATTGATCCCCGGAAAAGCATTAAGTGACAGAATCACTATTACAGTTAGTGCTCCCTGCTTGGGGAAGGCACATCAAAGGACATTTTAATGTCACTGACTTTCTGAGGGAATTTCAAGCACGGGTTGGAACAGGCCAGCCTATGAACGCAAAGGACACACAATAGACAGATGCTGAAACAAATGTGAGGGCAATTTCAAGCTTATCAAAGGACTGCCCAGAATCGATTGTTGGGGTGTTTGTACAACAACAACATTTAAAAGTCATGTTTGGCCACATTAAATCAAACATGATCATAGCTGCACTTTGTGGGATGGATGGATGGATGGATGGATGGATGGATGGATGGATGGATGGATGGATGGATGGATGGATGGATGGATGGATGGATGGATGGATGGATGGATGGATGGATGGATGGATAGATAGATAGATAGATAGATAGATAGATAGATAGATAGATAGATAGATAGATAGATAGATAGATAGATAGATAGATAGATAGATAGATAGATAGATAGATAGATAGATAGATAGATAGATAGATAGATAGATAGATAGATAGATAGATTCTACTTATGTCAGCCATACCCTCCCGCCCACCCTTTTTCTGCCACCATCCCCAGATGTTTTGATTAGCAGCAACTCGTATGCTGGTCAGAGCTCGGGATTAATGATGGATAATTTGCCTAAGGTTGGCATTGCACACTGCCATGCTGCCAGCCTTTGGATGCCATATGGACAGAAGCAGCTGTTTTCATTACTCTCCCTTGCCCAGATGTGTCAAACAGGATGCCGACTTCTATCCGCAGTCTTGCTGGCACTTGGTGGGGGGTGCTTTCTACTAGCTTGGCAGCTAATTACTTTAATGTAGCCGAGTACAGAGGCCCTGCGTGTTTTTTAAAGGCCTTTTACAAACAGCTGAATGCCAGCTGTCACCTCTGTGCACAATGAGGGAAGATGGATAGGTAGATGCTGAGTGTGTGATGAGGTTGGCCCGCAGGCACAGACCTGAGGGCAGGCTGAGCTCTTCTCACTAACAAAAGGAAGGTCATCCAAAATACATACCGACGAGCTACGTGTCCACAGCACCACACCAATGTTTCCTATCCCTTTAACAAACCTTTCACTTTCAGATCTGACCCATTCATGTCATTGCGTTTGCCCTCTCTCCGCCCAAAAATCCGCCACGTTCAGTGAAACAAATGTTAATGTGGTAATCTGAGCTGTGTGGAGTTGCAGTGCCAAGTCTCTGCAAAGACCACACACAGGATAAGCTGGCAAGGGAGCAGAGAAACAGCAAGTGAAAAAAGAATGGAGGTTTCTGCCAAAATGTCAGCTGGGTTTTTACATGAGATTGCGCACACCATGGAACATGTGTTCAATGTGTCCCATTTCATGCTAAGCACCTCTGTTTTTATTGTTCTGTGATAAGTCCTGAGATTTGCCTCGACTGCCACATTTTTGTCACTGTGCAGACTTCGGAATGTGTAAAATCTGCTGTAAAGTGATCATCAGCAGTCAGATATAACCTTTGCTTTATTCTTGGAAATTGATACATGTCAAACTACCTGAACAATTCAAATAATAGCTCCATGTGCTCAGTTAGTTTCATCATTATAGCAACATAGGGCATCAATAAGTTTTTGTTATGTTGAGATGCTGTGTGTATACCATGACTTAAACAGTGCCCAGCAGCAAGAGTCGAGTGCTGATATTATGAAAGGGTCAACAAAGCCTGTGTGAAGCTTTGATATTTTATCAATAAGGCTTTATGTTTCCACACCTGTATGTCCTCTCTGTTGTAATGATCAACAAGGGGTTGGCTTCAGTCAATAGAGTATTACAGCTTCTTCCCAAGGCAAGAGATGATAAAAGCATTGTCTCCACCTTGTGCCTCCAGTCATCAAAATACTTCAACAAACCCAGTTACTCATCCTTTTTCCCCCTTATCATTCAGCACAGAAAGGTTAAACTCAAGCATTTTGTATTTGAGGATTTGCTCATGTTATTGACGCGCCTGAGAACACGAGCGGTGTGGGGTTGGTAAGAGTAGGGCCTCCTCACAGCTTGATTCAGCAAAGTCGTGAGGGTTTTGTATTTTTTTGTTGTTGGTTTTTGTTAAGTATTGATCTCAGTGTTGCACTTCATGTCTGACTTCCATCGGGGGAAAAAGATGAGCAAAGAGAGGCTTTATTAAATCAGAAGATCCTCTTTGGAGCAGGGGCACCCCAGTTCTTTCTTCCCCTCCTTTCCATCCCTTTGTATTTCAGGAGCTGTTTTGTGCAAATTATTGACAGCGCCTTTAGGGAAGTTGGTTGTTGAACCTTTAAGTTGTTAGACAAGCATATACAAGAGCTGCACTTGAAAATTCAAAGTGCTGTTTGTTCATCTTGGCTCCTTCTACACTTTAACATGTAGGGTGTGTCTTCTTCACAGCACTTTTATAGTCATGCTCACTTTTGGGCCTCAGCCTCTTTTCCCATAGGAGCCTATTATCATTCTTAACATATGCAAAAACTTGCTGGATTGTGCATCATACTCACTTAGGGACTTGACACACTCATAGCATGAGAGTCTGGGTTCTTTGCAGCCTGCTTAGCATTTCGGTTGGGGGTGCTTCTTATTTAGAAAGCTTTTGCTCTCTTCGCTTTGAGGGCTTTCATCAAAAAAGTCATCACAAGTTCTGAAAGAACATGGAGGGTCATACAACTGAGAGGAGGACTTATTGTTGTGTGGAATAAGTTTGACCTTTTTGTAAAGTCCAGCATAAAAAAGCAACTGATAACTTTTAATTTGCCATGATTTTGTTCATTTTTTTATTGTAAGTGTCCTTTAATTCAAAACTAAAAAATGCCTTGATACCTGCAAAAAATGTTAACATTTTCACAAAATTGTAAAATTGCACATAACTGGGATTTAGTCTAACTGAGCATGGATCAACAATCTTTAAAATCCAAATAGCCCTTTTGGTCAACTGTCCAGCTAAGTTTAATATGTTTAGAGCAGCAAATGTGAACTCTTAAAATAAAATTATACATTTTTATAAATATCTACAAAAGGATTTTATAATAATTTAAAGTTAAAAGACCACCATTTCTATTTTTTTGCTTTTAAAATACATAAAAATATAAAAATGTTTACAAAAAGATATTGGTTACATTTTCTTCAGTAGACTGTTCCATATTTAAGATAAACTATAATGATACCTACAGATATAAAACATATTCCTTGCAGTATTAGTGTCATTGTGTTGTGGAAGTTCTATTCAAACATTACTTTAAACAGAAATTCTTCTAAAACTACAATATTTTTTACTGCAGAGGGTCTAAAGAGACACGTGCAACTCCAGCGCAACAGTTTGTAAACCCCTTTGGAAGATCAACACAAAGACAATAATGGTGAAGTAAAAGGTCAAATGGTCTCCCAAATGTTTTACAGATACAAATCAAGACATTATGTTTCCGTTCCACATTACTCTGATACCCCTAAATAATATCCAATGATACCATTGCCTTCAGAATTGAGTAGATTAGTAAAGGAAATCCACCTCTGTGTAATTTATTCTTATAATACCGCAGTTCAGTAGATTTATAGAGATCCTTCACGACGAAACAGCAACATAAAAACAAAGGAAATAAAATTTGAGGCCTGAATACCTCATACCCATAGTCAAACATGGTTGTGGCAGCATCATGGTGTGGGGACGTTGTTCTTCAATAGGGACAGGAAAGTTGGTCAGAAATCAGGAAAAGATGGATGGAACTAAAACCACAGCACTCTTGATATAAAACTTATTGTAAGACTCCAAGACTTGCGAAGACAAATGGGCAAAAATTTCAGAATTGAAATGTATATTGCTGGTGGAGTTGAATCTGTCTTGTAGTGAAAGGTAGCAATATACAATATTGACTCAGATGTGCAGAATATACAAACTTATGGCACATTTTTAGAGTTTTATTTGTAAAACATTTTGAAAGCCAACATAATTTTCCTTCAAAATTCAAAATTATGCTCTGTTTTGTGTAGGTATATCACACAAAATCCCAATATCGTAAATACACTTTAGTAGTTGTGACATAACAAAATGTGAAAAGGTTTGTGGTTAGGAATATGTTTGCGAAACATTAAAAACTGTTGTTTCTGGCAACTGTGGTTTCCAGAACTTCACCCTGAAAAATAAAGTGTAAATGTGGAAAGCACAACGGTTTACTATTTTGGTAGCTATAAACTTCACAGTAATGTTGTTTAACAGTAGATTACCATTAATTAAAATACTATAAAAATGTTTATTGTAATTCATTTGACATGCCGTTAGATTGATTACAGTCTACCATAGTTGGATCCAGTGATACTGTAAAACATATTACGGTAATCTATAAAAAAAAGTTTAATGTTACGGTAAATTACTGGCAGCTGTGGTTTCCAGAATTTCACTGCGAAAAATAAAGTGTAAATGTAGAAAGCACAACGACATATTTACGGTATATATTACAATGATATAAAATAAATACTGTAAAACTGTTTATGGTAAGGGGCGTCGCGTGGCGCAGTGGTCCAAGACGGGCGCCCTATGTTCAGAGGCCTTAGCCCTCGATACGATCGTCCCGGGTTCAACTCAGGCCCGAGGACATTTGTCGAGTGTCTGTCTCCCACTTCTCTCCCCTTTCTGTATCCTATCCACTCTCAAATAAAGGCCACTGTGGCTACAAAACCTTAAAAAAAACAGTTTGTGGTAATTCATGTGAAAACCGATATGCTATTTAATTGATTAGCCTCTCACAGTTGGAGCCAGTAAAACTGCAAAACACATCACGGTAATCTATTAAAAAGTTCAATATTACGGTAAATTACTGGCAGCTGTGGTTTCCAGAATTTCCCCCTGGAAAATATAGGGATAATATAGAATACTTCTGTCATAGTTTCTGTTGCTTTCCTGACCCACATACAGAACACAATTGCAAACCAGAAGCAGATTTTCAAAAGTTTATCAAAGGTAATGTAGATGACTTTCACGGAGGGAGTGGACAGGTTACACTGGAGAGAGGTAAGGGGAGAGGTGAGATCTGGTTGAATATACTGAATGATAATTGAATAATGAACTGATTATGCATGAAGATGACACTAGGAGCCTGAGAGGGGAGAGAGGAGTCCTGCTTGTCAGTGGAGATGTGGATGGATCCAGAGAAGCTTCACACCGGAGATTGAAGATGGAGAGTGGACAGGCAGAGACAATGATCGGAGGTAGGTGCTTACAGGCTGTCAGACTTGGATTGGAATCTGGAGACTTGAGGACCGAGGTACAGATCACGGAGGACTTGGAGGTGAACAGGTAGGAACCTTGGAGAGAGAACACAGGTAGGTTACTCAAGGACAGAACAACAAAGAACAAAGAATAATTAAAGCTCAGGCGCCTCGAAAATGGAAGGCTAGAGGTACCATAGGAGGCAAACACTCAGGGGAGCACAACAGACAATCCAGACTTCCTGACAACTTCACGGTATACTTAGTTGTTAAATATAAAATTAACAATGAACTGTTGTCAAGATAATTTTCCCCATAAGCTTTCTTACTGTCTCTTAGTGATAAATCACACTGTATAATCCACTTTTTTATTATTAAGAAGTTCAAATTTACATTAACTTCCTGGCTGCTACTGCTTAAGTCATTGCATCTCTTAAAAAATTAAGGTCAAACAAATTAGGTAATAAACAAAACAGTGCTGATTGTCAAAAAAAAATTCACAGATTGTTTTTGTTATGATTTGCCAAAAACAAAAACAAAAAAGTTTATTACTACAATGACTGCCTGAAGTTTTCAAAACAAAAGTACAAAATAAATACAGTCAACAGAATTTAAAACATTTGAAAATTAAAGTGGTTGACATAAAGTGTCTTTTTATCTAGACTTGATAGTGGTGGGCATTCAACATGGAAAACAGTTTCTGATGGTATCTGAGAAATAGCAACAGGTTTATTGATCCAATATGCTTGAGGACTATTTTGTTCTCAGATGCTTGTTGTAGATTAGCGTTCTCTCCTTGCAGCCTGAAAGCAGATTAGGGTTCTCTCCTTGCAGCCTGAAAGCAGAAAAAAAGCACAGTAAAACAAACTGGACATTTCAGACTCAATAGCACAAATATACAATTGATCAAGCAAATATACAATATTGGCAGTTAGAATAGCCAAATACCATACTCAAATATAAGTAGCATTACTTCAACATATAAATACTCACGTAGTCTTGCAAAAAGTAGTGAGCAGGGGCAAAGCTTTGATTTCGAGGGGCACAAGGGACTTGAGTGGGGCGGGGGGGGGCAAGATAGATATCTAGATACCCTACACTTGCAAATATTATGAAAATAGCCTAGAACCAGCGTAGAACCTCTTAAGTAGGTTCTAGGCTGTCACTGTGTTTACTGTTATTGTCAAATTGTTTCAAGCCAATACTTCGCCTGTGAATCTACCAGCATCTCCATCTGGACAGTTAAATTTTGTAAAAAATGCATAGATGAAAAAGCTCTGATCTCAAAGCCAAATGGATGAACCACCTTTACTGATAATGATTATCGTATGCCCCTTATTTGACAAACTGCTCAAATTCATGTAAAACATAAATTTATACTTTCAACCTAACCTATGGGCAGTCTGCTTCTTCTTCTTCTTCTTCTTGTTCTTCTTCTTCTTCTTCTTCTTCTTCTTCTGGCAGTCGGCAAACAACTTGAGGTGCATTGCCGCCACCTTCTGGACTGGAATGTGGAGTCCCTAAGATTCTAAATCTAAAAGTAATTTATTACGATGATAGAGATAAAAACAAAAGTCACTTTTACCTAATGTTGCGCGTCAAAGGGTTAAAAACACTCCATAAACTTCTAACATAAAATATTTGAAATACCGATCCAATACAAAACAATGTGAATGTGAATATATGCAAATATGTGAATGATGTGAAAATATGCAAATACAGAGAACATAAGGATAAAAATGTTTTGAAAATCATTAATTTTGATACTTTGATACTTTTCTCTGTCATTAACATTTGGAGCACATAAAGTTTTAATGCAGGATCAGGATAAAGAAATATAATGTGTTTTATCTGTAAGATTTTACATCTTGGATCTTTAAAAATAATTTTATATTTTGTTTCATGATACAAAGTTTCAAGCTTAACATTTAAATGTACATCACTGTAAAGTACTCATACTATATTTTATTTTGGGGGGAATTAGTATTACAATAGAAAATTTTATCATTAATTGTGAAACAAAATATTTTTTTCATAGTAAATATTTGTATTTCATACCTGGTCAGACTGTAAAAATTGAAAACCTATACATATTTTTCCTTTATAATAATTGATAATATTTACTACGGAGTTATACTGTTTTAATAAACAGTCTAAGCTTGTTAGTATTTTAAAAAAAATTTACCCTAACTTTACCAATAATTCGAACAATATTTTGGCATGCTGTTACAGTTACAAGTAAGGTATGTTTTAGGTGACTGAAAGACAGTTGTAACTTGTAAATTCAAATTTAAAACAAATTAAAGATTGGAATACATACATAATAAGTATGTAACTTGCAAGGTTATTCATTGCAAACAATTTTATGAATTTTTCCTGTTTTTTATTTCTTTTCAACGGAAAATGTGACATTAATCTAAATGAAAGTTTTTCCAACATATTAGTACCGTAAAAACAAAAACATTTACCATTTCTCGATTTACAGTAGTTTAAAATATGTATTACAATCATTTACCATTTTTCAATTTAATAATCATTTACCGTAGTCATTTCATAGTTATTTAATCTCATTGTTATGTACATTTTTTACAGTATATGGAGGAACCTTACATTCTTTATTCTAAGGGCAAGAATGTATTTTTTATACATCCTACATTCTGAGGAGCACAAAGTTGTAACAAATTTTAACTGGATTCAAGGACACTAGAAAACCAACATTTCTTTTTCTTGTCATGGTCTGTTCTGAAAACAACTAAGAAAGGGGCACATCAGCAAGTCTTTGATTTCAGCTATGAAATTTTAATTTAAAAAAAGAAAGAAGGGAACATATTGCTCTCATTTAAATCTAACTTTGTTCTTTCAAACAGGAAGATTGGATTTTCTTAATTAAATTATCCCCCTTGTTCACATACTCAAGGGGGCCATTGGCTCAAGGCAGTGAGAAAAATGTGTCTGGGTTTTTGGGGATGCTTGGCTGGCATAATGCTGGTTTGTGAAGAGAATGAAATGTTTTGTTCTGGTTGGACTCCTTTTTTCCATTCCATTTGGACTCCTTTTTTCTAACTGGCCGTCCCTGCTTTCTTCTGTGCTCCTCTGTGTTGTGCCAGCATCAGCCCTGAGCCTCTCACCGAGAGAAGGCTTTGATGTGTCCCCACTGTGCCGCCGCCCCCTTGTGCCCTGATTGGTGGATAGCAGGCGGGGCTGGCGGGGGCAATGTGGGAGTGGATGCGGGATGAAAGGGAGCGGGGCAGTGAGGGGGCACCTGCACACAGAGCCCTGCCTGTGTGTCTGCTTCATCTTCAATTGCTTCCCTTGACCGCAGGCTGAACTTCGGTGTCAGCGACCATCACACGGTCGCTGTGACCTCCCTCTCCCTTTCTCTCCCGCACTCTCAATTCATTTTCCATTCCTCTCCCTCCATACATCCCTCTTTTCTTTGCTTCCATTTAGGCTGTCTGCCTTAAAAATGTGTCACGACAGAGTTGCAGATGACAGGTGAAACTCTCTTTAAACAGATTCTGAGCAAAATGCATTTTCTTCCCAACTCAGAGCAAATTACAAACCCCAATTGTTTTTGTTCAACTTTCGGAGAAGTGTCTAACATCCATGTAGTTTAGAATGTGAGGGCTTTTATAAGTTTTACTAAAATGTAAAAAAAAAAAGTTTTACTAATAATTTGGTGTGAGTTGTGAGGGTAATATATATATTCCTTCTTCATATTCTGTCTGTGGTATCTAATTACCAATATAATGGTATTTATTTGTACCATTTAAAACTCAGAATATCAATAAAAAGAACAATTATTATAGCAGAATTGAATCATGTATTGTGAATTGGTGCTATATAAATTAACTGAATTGAATTATGCAGTTTACACAGAATGCAATGATTGGGAGAAATATTTTTACTTAATTGTTGCTATGATCTTATCTGTTTGTCGTTTGCATATGTATTCAGCTTCCCCATATACATACTGTAGCTACAGCCACAACTTAACAAAGGTGGGGAGAGTATTAAAAATTATGAAGAAAGGATAAAAAATACTTTTCTGGTGAAGGAAAATCATAAATATCTTTTAAAATGTTTTGCAAAAAAATAATCTAAAACATATTGAGACACTCTTAATCTTATCTCGGAAAATAAAATTCAGTTAAACCAATTACCTTCACATGGTAATGTTTCAGCCAATTACTTTTTTTGAACAGGCTTGAGACAACACATCACATGACAGAAAAATAGTAATAATGGACATCAAATTAAACAGAACATCAAGCACTACAAGGCTATCTAAACTATTTTTACCGACCACAAACACAACTCAGATGCCACGTAAATAAATATTTGCGAACAAACTGGTAACATCATAGTTTTGTCAACCCAGTTGCTACATTTCTGGCTCTACCGCAACAATTCTTTGCGCTAAAAACACAATAAACCCCTCAAATGAACCTGCCGATTCCAAAGATTAATCTGCCAAGACTCTACACCAAAGCACAGCGGAGATATAAGCCAACAAGAAATCGCTTTTCAGAATCACAGTAGTAAAATATGCCTTACCTTTGCTGTTTTGCCGTGTAAAGATGATTTCTTTGGCAAATAAATGCTATTTTCTGATACTTCCATCTCTTGTGCACCATTCAAAACTTTCCGTGCGTTTCTATTACAATTTTTTTGTTCCTAGGGAGTATAATTGTGTACTCACGGAAAAGGCTGGCATTCCCCCGAGGCTCTGCTCTTGGCTCCCTGGTTGGCTGACTGTGTTGTCAATCTTGTTTGGCAAGTTTTGGCGTTATTCTATTGGCTTCTAAGAGTCCAACGAGGTGTCGCTCATCCAAATTGACCAATCCGCTGTGGGGGTAGGTCTTTGCATAAAAATAAAAGCTCAGTCGGCAAGACAGGCGCATTAAACAAAAAGGCGCACGACGCACAATACAAAAATATACATATATACATTATTGGATTATAATCAAATTTGGATTCAAAAATTCCCAAACGTGTTTGTTTTAGGTCTACTAAACTCTATGTGATATTAAAATGAAAAATATAAAGTTTATATGACAAAAATAGAAATGGCACTATTTGTGCCAAACGGTGCCAAACTGGATACCTCGTCTGAGTTGCCTGTACTAAAACCTCTCTAGTTTTGTCCTGCTTCACATAATCAGTATCACATTTTGCAGAGATAATGTCCACATGTAGTATTTACATTTTATTGAGTAACCACTGCCATTCAAGCAATATCCATAGAGTTTTTCAATATAAAACATGTTTTTTTTACTAGGCGGAGCAAAAAACACCAAAACATTTCTGCTGTGTTCCATTTTCAGTTTCTCCTAACCAGTAACAGATAACATGCATAATGACACATCTATCAATTCTACACGATCTTACCTTTGCAATGACACCAAAGTGGTTCAAATACTCCTTTTGGTTGCTGAAATATAAAAAATTTTCAAGGGTAAGCATTTTTCAAAAAATAGATTTCAAAATAGGCCTAGATTAAGCATTTTATGTGATTGACCAATAAAGAGTAGCATATAACTGTTATACAGAAGGAAAGGGGTATATGGCTTTCATGGTGTACAGGAGGGGTTAGGGACTACAACTGCCTATAAAAGCTGAAATCTGTATATACCTGAGACCCAACTGCCCATTGTAATAGTTTAAATCAAAAATCAAAAATATCTAATATGCATTAACATGCACAGTGGAAAATATCTTGGCACTACAACAAAAGCTAACATCCATTGTCTTCCTTGCCTTGCTTGTACAGACAATCTGCACCAAACAAAATGAATGGCACTTCTTTATTGGCTGCTTTGCAAATGCCAGCCAATAGCATGTCAAGTAGCAAGGCAGCTTTCAAAACTGCCTTTTTGCGTGAAACAAATCTGCGATTAGGTGAATTTTTTTCAATAAATTTAGAGTTACATTCTACTGAACAATATGCAAATGGGTGAATCTGTGAAAGGCATATACACTCTGTTCAAGTGCTCAGGTGGAAGAATCCCTCTGAACTGACCACAATTGACACTGTTGAAAGAAAGACAAAAGAAGCCCCTTTATCAGCATGCAACAAACATAGGAGACACAGCAAACATAAAGTAAGGTGCTCTTGTCAATCTGAACAAGAGCAATGAACTTTTTTGGCACATGTTTAAAGACAAAATCACTGAAAAAACCAATTCCCACTGTGAAACATGGTTCACAGTGGGAATTGTTGGATCATGTTGCAGGGGAGGCTTTTCTTGAGCAAGTAAACTCTTCAGAGTTGACAGGAAGATGAATGAAGCTAAATACAGGGCAATCCTGAAATATAACCTGGTGGAGGCAGCAAAAGACTTAAGACAGCAGGGTAACAACTGTAAACATACAGCCAATGCTACAATGGAATGATTTAGATCAAAGCATATTTATGTGTTAACATGGCCTGGTCAAAATCAAACCCTTAATTCACTAGATAAATTCATTAACTCTCTCCACCTACCAGATTGAGTTTGGGCTATTGAGAAAATAATTAATATTTTAGTCCTTGTAAACCATTTATCCATCAACTTCCCAATCATGTTCTACTGTGTGTCAGACTATTCAAAAAAACTATTACAATGCATTGAATTTATGTCTGTAATGTAAAAAATGTGAAAACTACAAATGGTATGTTGACATATTGTACAGTAGACATGACTTTGTAATATGTTCAAAATGTTGGTTTTAGTTATCCTGTTAACAAATAAATTGTTATTCTCTGAGAATACATTTATGTCTTGTGGACATGTGGTACTGAAAAAAATGCGTCATTGTGTAACAACACTGCCACAAAAAAAATCTAATTTACTTTCTAATTTAAGTTTGTTTTTGCTAAAAAAAGTTTAAACAAATAATAAAAATGTTGTTGATACATTTATTTTGATGGCTAATACTTTAAAATTATGTGTGCAGGGCTATAATGTTGTCATTCTGAAAGAGGTCACATCATCATCATCGTCGTCGTCGTCGTCATCATCAAAGTTTATTGACAGCACGGGGTACAGAATAAAAAAATAAAATGAAAAATGAAAAAAAACAGCACACACAAAAAAATTCAGAGCAAACAACTATACCAGTGACACCACAGTTCTGACTGGCACTAATTTTGACGCTACTCAAGCTCTTAATACAGGTAATTACATTCTCTCAGTGGCTGAGCCAACAAATATACCTGTACATTAAATTTCTCAGAACCGCATGAAATGTTTTTATCCCAGTGTTACAGAAACATTTCAATGGTATGTCTAATAATTGATTAAATAGTTATTAGTAAAGGCATCTGGGGAATATGGCATACTTATTAGAGTCAGTGAAGAGGCCTTTCACCTACTCTGATCTAACTGAGGAGTAACTGCGTGACTCCTCAGCTGTGAGGAGTGTTTTGGTTAACCTTGCAATGAAGAAATAACATTATGAGACTGAAGGCAAAAGCTGCTTGCACAGAGGAAAGACATGATCTGAGGTGCGAGAGAGTTCGAGGGTTGGCCCAGAAGGGGCCCATGTACAAGATTGGCCGTTGTAAAATATGAAAACCCCAATTCAGACTCCAGCCTCATCCATATGGATGAAAGAAGATATATTCTCGCATAACACCCAGCAGAGACAAACTAGTGGCTGACACTCTTCCCATCGAGATCTTTTTAGCAAGAGTTCTTAAACACTCATTATTTGGCACATTGAGCTTACGTAAGCTCGATTGCTTATAGTTGGACCACAGGTGTGCCACATAGAACTGTGTACAATACCAATTTAAAAAGTGTATTTTTCACTACATGTGAACATGACCCTGACCCTGCACACAAGCATATTGGCCTGTGCATACATAATTGCGGCGTTGCCGGTGAACATCATCATTGTCGTCATCAGGCAGTTTATTATTGATGAAATGTCCCAAATACAGTGGGCCCCCTTGAACTTTTCCACATTTTGTCACATTACAGCCACAAACATCTATCAATTTTATTGGAATTCCGCGTGAAAGACCAATACAAAGTGGTGTACACGTGAGAAGTGGAACGAAAATCATACATGATTCCAAACATTTTTTACAAATAAATAACTGAAAAGTGGGGTGTGCGTAATTATTCAGCCCCTTTGGTCTGAGTGCAGTCAGTTGCCCATAGACATTGCCTGATGAGTGCTAATGACTAAATAGAGTGCACCTGTGTGTAATCTAATGTCGGTACAAATACAGCTGCCCTGTGACGGCCTCAGAGGTTGTCTAAGAGAATGCTGGGAGCAACAACACCATGAAGTCTAAAGAACACACCAGACAGGTCAGGGATAAAGTTATAGTAAATTTAAAGCAGGCTTAGGCTACAAAAAGATTTCCCAAGCCTTGTACATCCCACAGAGCACTGTTCAAGCGATCAATCAGAAATGGAAGGAGAATAGCACAACTGTAAACCTACCAAGAAAAGGCCGTCCACCTAAACTCACAGGCCGAACAAGGAGAGCGCTGATCAGAAATGCCCAAAAGAGGCCCATGGTGACTCTGGACGAGCTGCAGAGATCTACAGCTCAGGTGGGGGAATCTGTCCATAGGACAACTATTAGTTGTGCACTGCACAAAGTTGGCCTTTATGGAAGAGTGGCAAAAAGAAAGCCATTGTTAAAAGAAAACCATAAGAAGTCCTGTTTGCAGTTTGCCACAAGCCATGTTGGGGACACAGCAAACATGTGGAAGAAGGTGCTCTGGTCAGATGAGACCAAAATAGAACTTTTTGGCCAAAATGCAAAACGCTATGTGTGGCGGAAAACTAACACTGCACATCACTCTGAACATACCATCCCCACTGTCAAATATGGTGGTGGCAGCATCATGCTCTGGGGGTGCTTCTCTTCAGCAGGGACAGGGAAGCCGGTCAGAGTTGATAGGAAGATGGATGGAGCCAAATACAGGGCAATCTTGGATGAAAACCTCTTGGAGTCTACAAAAGACTTGAGACTGGGGCGGAGGTTCACCTTCCAGCAGGACAACGACCCTAGTACACCACTTTGTATTGGTCTTTCACGTGTAATTCCAATAAAACTGATTCATGTTTGTGGCTGTAATGTGACAAAATGTGGAAAAGTTCAAGGGGGCCGAATACTTTTGCAAGCCACTGTATTAATACTGAGGAGTTATTACTTTTGATAATTTATTTTAAGAGAAAATATACATAAATTTGTGCCATGCTTTGACTTTAATCCAAACTGATTGTCAGCAGAGTGCAAAAAATCTTATAACCTACATAACAATACTTTTTCCAGGACCTTACATACAATTGTCTCCAGGGCAACTGGCCTGTAATTGTCCTAGCTTCCCAATCTACCTGCTTTATTCTTAATGACTGGGGCCAGGGTGATAGACAAAAGTGCATCCAGCAGGATGCCATGGGTCAAAAAAATGGCCAGAAGGAGTGATTGTCTGATGCTGGCATGTTTTAAATACTCAGTGTTAGGGCTGTGCCGGTTTGGATTTTTTCTTACCGCGGTCGGTAATCAACAAATTTTTGCGATATACCCATAAACATATATATATTAATATCTACCTGCCGCTGCCCCACGGCTGTACCCTGCTCGTGTGCATAACGACCTGTACCTTGAGGCCAAAATACGGCCGCGCCTATGTGTCAAAGATGGCTCTGTCTGTGGTGAAGGCAGAGCGCGTCCCGCAACAACTTATCCAGGAGAGCAGTGCACTGTAGCTCCTCTCCTAGAGAAGGCTTCGGTCCCCATATATACATTTCGTCTTCCCATTCTTCTCTACAGGGCGACTGACTTTATTTGTGCATGCATCCACGGCTTGGTGGTCCTAATTCGGTTACCGCTCCAGGCCTACTCAGCGTATATACCATCCACGCCACAGGTGTTATTGTCTGGCGTCTTTTTAATGACACTTACAATTAGGAAGGACCTTTTTCAGTATAAACCAGGGTTATGGGTCAACAAGAAACTTCAGTTATGAAAAGCAACTACTTCAAGAGTTAGACATAATGCGTTTTGCAACCCAGGTCACCTAACTAAGAGCTTTTGGTTTTGGATAATATTCATTTGAAGAGCAGTTATGTTCCAGAGAATATCAGAGTTTCAAACCTCAACCCTACCCCATATCAAAGTGATTAGCTCTAGTCTATCTTGAATGTATTATAAATGTTTCATAAGTGTTCGGGACCATGGAAAACATATTTTTCATGTGAAAACCTAAGAAAGTAACTGCGTTACATATATGCAATCATGCAGTGAGTGCAAATCAGAGAGAAAGCAAATCAAGCTTAAACAGGAACAAATCTTGCACTGGCCTACCTTCAGAGCTTCTGAATGTGAAAATAAATAATTTTAATTTGCTTCTAAACATAAACTAAATTGCCAAAAGCAACCTCTCTGTCTCTGTAATCCAGCTGGATGCTTTAGCAGTGCTGGTGGTACACACAAAGTATTTTAGTAACATTCCAAAAAGTTGTGAGTGGGGGAAAAATATTTATTTTTAATTAGAATTGAAAGAAATTTAAAATGATACCAACTTCACATATGTAGGTAAAAATATAAGACAATTATTGTCTTTAATAAGCTGAAGTTCTAGGGTAATTTATGTACCTCAATTTATGTTGAAACTTGTGAAAGGTTGCAAAACAGAAGCAACATTTTTTAATGTCTTTAGAATTTTTAGATATTACCATGGTTAAACAGTAGATATTTTATAAATCGTCTGTCTTCTTTAGCAGTTAGAATTAATAACAGTTAATTGACCTGTACAAGTTATTTTATTCAGCCAAAAGGTCACATTAGTTAGTGTAGAATATATTTATACATTTAAAAAAGAGAGTATTCTCCTTGAAACAAAAATACTTTTAGCTTGTATTGCTTTTAAAATGAAACATTACAGTTTATTTTTGAAATTATGATGTAGATTAATTTTAATCAAAGAAATAGACAATGGATGCTGTGTATTTCTGTTATATATCATCACCAGAAAATCTCAAAAATGCAACCTGGAATACAATCTGATTTAAAAAAATGCTTTGGATGGGATCTTGCAGACGTCATTTGATTGATCTGGGAGTATGTTTGACTCCCTTAAATGTGTTTTCCGCTGTTTTCATTTTAATAATTTGTCACAAAAACAAGGCAGTCATGAACATGACAAAGTCACTGTTATACACATGAAATGCTAAACAAAATGCATAAATGCTGTGTTTGCTTTAACACACGTTGCTCTTCATGTTGTACTGACTGAATAACCTCGGCTCATGTTCCATGTGTAGTCATATTGGGGCTGGCTGCATCAAGTGGCCCCATCACCTGTTAGTCTGCTTGTCAATCATTCTTGACTGTCATGGCAGACAGCGATGTTGTGTTGTAGGTTAGATTTATAGTTTTCTTTATGCAATTTCAGATTTTGCCATGCCAGTCTCCCCAGTCCTCTTCATGAACCACCCTCCTGAGATTTTCATTGCAATATTTTCTGTAAACCTTTGCAGTGTTAATAACATATTGCTCAGAACTTTTTTTCTGCAGCTGTACAGAATACTGCTAAATTCCTCTGACAACTCAACCCCCCTGAAGAACAAGCTGCTGAATTAAAAACACACAATTAAAAATCCAAATAGTTGCACTTCAAACGCATCAGCAATAGATCGTTTTGTGCACCAACACCTACTATGACATCGCTAAGTATATGTAAAAATGAGAAAAACTGATTACCTGTAAGAATACATTTTTATCTAATTAAATCCCAGTTTACAATAAATTAGGAAAAAGAAATTTAAATGTGGACTTGTTTTATACAGCATGAACTGATATGTATGTTGCTTGAGTTTGACTAATTTTCTATCACAGTCTGGCCAACTTGTTTAAACCCTCAGTCCTCATTCTCGTGCTACTGAACAATCTGGCAGACATGATTAATTTGCTTATTTATATATAAATACAAATTATATATTTATCATTTTAACATCGCAATTTGTATTTGTTTTATGATACAAACGGATCAGACTGGCATGTTGTGTGCAGTGATTAATGCTTGCAGAAACTGCACACTTACGCTTTTGTCTCAATTCCCAGGAAACACAAATGATTAAGATATGTACACTTTCTCGGTCTGTTTGGTGTACACAGATCTAAGCTGACCCTTTGTAAATGCAGTTGTCGCAGTGGTGACCTGCTTGTAAATGAGGGTCATGGTTCAGGTGCAAGAGGTCATATGAGTTGGCCCACAGTGCGCATGGGGGCATCTCAGTAGCTGCCATGGCTTCGACCCCTAAATGCTGAACGTGCATTTGATTGTGTTAGGGCCAATAAAGTGTGGTGCTCCAAGGCAACAGAGAGGTCACCTTTGGGTCCGTTGAGATGAGAAAGGTGACAGGCAGCAGGATCTAAGCCAATAGAACTCAAAGGGCATCTGTCAGATGTCTTCGACAGGAGTGTTTGCTCAGCAGCTAGACACCTTTCATTGAAAAGAGACAGAAGTGGATTTTCATGTATTATGTCTTAAATTCACACTTGGAAGATTCCAAACAGAACTGAAGACTCAATTGTAGCATTGCCCCCCCCACATCCCCTTCATATTTAACAGAAATATTGATGGGATTGTTAAAGAAGAGTAAAACAGCTTCAAAGCTGTCTGTACTTGGAATTTCAGAGCAAAGCATGGCAACACACAGCACTTAGGCCAAATCCCAAAGGCCGTGACTGGCACAGCATGTCCCATATTAGCTCAACCGCAGCTCACTGAAATGGACTCGCCTGAGTGGAATGAAACCCATAAGGCACCACGCACACCACACCAGCGGCTTTATCAAACAAAGATCAATGGACGGTAGTATTCACTCTGAGCACCCAAGCTGCAAGGACAAATACAGTATCACGGGGGAGGGTTTGTGGGAGTCATTGATAGGCTTAAGCTGTGTATGTGTACTTCTTGTCCCCTCCTTTAATCAGGTTTCCCAACCGCAAACACTGAGCGTGAAGCGATGCGTTTCAGGCAGCGAGCCTTTCAGGCAGGACAAAAGGTGGGAGAAGCAGTGGGACTCAAGGCCCAGCCCTCTCATTCGATGAATGTGTCTTAGTTTTCCAGTGGAGCTCAAAAGGCCTTTGCCCCTCCAGCTGTAAAATTGGTAGACAGGGAGCCTCTACAATTACCCACTTCTGTGAATCCACACAAAACTACAGCATTTACTGTGAAGGAGCCAACCAGCCGTTGGCGTGAAAAATATATTGGATTGGGAAGAGACCAGAAAACAAAACATTTTACCCGCACACTCGCACACACTCACACAATGTTTTGTTTTCAGTAAGGATCCTGGCTTGAATAAGGAACTGACATACAGTGGCTTGCAAAAGTATTCGGCCCCCTTGAACTTTTCCACATTTTTTGTCACATTACAGCCACAAACATGAATCAATTTTATTGGAATTCCGCGTGTAAGACCAATACAAAGTGGTGTACACGTGAGACGTGGAACGAAAATCATACATGATTCCAAACATTTTTTACAAATAAATAAAAAAGTGGGGTGTGCGTAATTATTCAGCCCCCTGAGTCAATACTTTGTAGAACCACCTTTTGCTGCAATTACAGCTTCCAGTCTTTTAGGGTATGTCTCTACCAGCTTTGCACATCTAGAGACTGAAATTCTTGCCCATTCTTCTTTGCAAAACAGCTCCAGCTCAGTCAGATTAGATGGACAGCATTTGTGAACAGCAGTTTTCAGATCTTGCCACAGATTCTCGATCGGATTTCTATCTGGACTTTGACTGGGCCATTCTAACACATGGATATGTTTTGTTTTAAACCATTCCATTATTGCCCTGGCTCAGGGGCAGATATAGAAAAATATTTATGGGGTGGCAAGAATTTTTCAGGGGTGGCACCATATGCAAGAATTTTATATATATATTGGTTTTATTGATAAGTCAAACACATGCTTCACCTCTTCACTCCCCAGTATTTACATATATGATAGATACATACATGTATTTGTTTTGCTTCAGGTTATTTAAGCACATTAAAGCTGCATTCCGCAATATTTTTGTTAAAATAAAACTATTTTTTTTATCTATAGTCAGTTTTTTTATCTCCTGACAATACAATTGAATCAAGTGCTGTAGTTTGCTGTAGTTTGAGTCTACCGCGGTTGCATGTAGAGGCAGCAATTCCATTTATTTTGAGGTGGTTCAGGGTTTATCCCAGAACTGTGTTAATATCTCGAGTGCGATTGTTACCAAGCAATATGAATTTTAATACACTGAAAAATTATTTTCTGGCTTTATGTTTAGGGTCGTTGTCCTGCTGGAAGGTGAACCTCCGCCCCAGTCTCAAGTCTTTTGCAGACTCCAAGAGGTTTTCTTCCAAGATTGCCCTGTATTTGGCTCCATCCATCTTCCTATCAACTCTGACCGGCTTCCCTGTCCCTGCTGAAGAGAAGCACCCCCAGAGCATGATGCTGCCACCACCATATTTGACAGTGGGGATGGTGTGTTCAGAGTGATGTGCAGTGTTAGTTTTCCGCCACACAAAGCGTTTTGCATTTTGGGCAAAAAGTTCCATTTTGGTCTCATCTGACAAGAGCACCTTCTTCCACATGTTTCCTGTGTCCCCCACATGGCTTGTGGCAAACTGCAAACGGGACTTCTTATGGTTTTCTTTTAACAATGGCTTTCTTCTTGCCACTCTTCCATAAAGGCCAACTTTGTGCAGTGCACGACTAATAGTTGTCCTATGGACAGATTCCCCCACCTGAGCTGTAGATCTCTGCAGCTCGTCCAGAGTCACCATGGGCCTCTTGGCTGCATTTCTGATCAGCGCTCTCCTTGTTCGGCCTGTGAGTTTAGGTGGACGGCCTTGTCTTGGTAAGTTTACAGTTGTGCCATTCTCCTTCCATTTCTGATTGATCGCTTGAACAGTGCTCCATGGGATGTTCAAAGCTTGGGAAATCTTTTTGGAGCCTAAGCCTGCTTTAAATTTCTCAATAACTTTATCCCTGACCTGTCTGGTGTGTTCTTTGGACTTCATGGTTTTGTTGCTCCCAACATTCTCTTGGACAACCTCTGAGGCCGTCACAGGGCAGCTGTATTTGTACTGACATTAGATTACACACAGGTGCACTCTATTTAGTCATTACCACTCATCAGACAATGTCTTTGGGCAACTGACTGCACTCAGACCAAAGGGGGCTGAATAATTACGCACACCCCACTATTCAGTTATTTATTTGTAAAAAATGTTTGGAATCATGTATGATTTTTGTTCCACTTCTCACGTGTACACCACTTTGTATTGGTCTTTCACGTGGAATTCCAATAAAATTGATTTATGTTTGTGGCTGTAATGTGACAAAATGTGGAAAAGTTCAAGGGGGCCGAATACTTTTGCAAGCCACTGTATATGTGAGCATTCCTGAGTGTTATTTTAGTTTGTATTAAAAAGATCACACAGTAACAAAGATGTTGAAGGAAATGACCATGAAAAATATGTTTAGGACTTACATTCAAAGATCTTACAGCCACCCTCTTTACATGCGGGTAATCCCAGTGCATGTCTGAATATATTGGAAAATAAATCTGGATGGAGATGATCTGTGAATAGCAATTTTCAAGCCTTGCCACAGATTCTCCATTTGTTTCATGTTTGAAGTTGGTTTCCTTCTGAATGGTGACCTCTCAGCCCCACTCTTTTGTCTTTTGCTACTTCTAACATTTTTTTCCATTCAGTATTGCCCGGTATGTAGCTCCATCCACCTTCCCAGCAACCAACCTTCCGTGGTTTGCTAAAGAAAAGCACCTTGACAGCATGATGCTGTCACCATCATATTTCACAGTGGAAATACTGTGTTTAGGGTGATGTGGTCCATAAAATTTAATTAAGTTTTTTATTTTGACATGTTTGATGTGTCCCCTCATGGTTTGTGGTAAATTGCAACATGAGGCTCTTTCTGGCTTTCTTTCAACAACGTCAAACAAAAAGTTGATCTAAAGTTCTAACAGATTTTTTCCAATTACAAAAACTGTACTTTTTGGTGATGAATTGTCAATCTAAACAAATTTTTGTATAACCAGTAATCGACGTCTGAGTTACTATGGAGGAAAAAATAAAATTTTCCTCCCATTAAAGAGGCTATATGCAACTTTTTCCCCAAAATGAAGGTAACAATAGCCTTTATATTTGACCATTTATGACTCAAACATCTCCTGATGAGCATACTGACACCTTGTCAGCTCACAGTGGGTGCACCGATAAGCCTGTATCCAATTTTTTCTATTTTCTATCGGGTCGGATTTTCCCGCGCTGTCTGCGGATGGGACGTTAAGCACGTTCATGTTAAATGTTTCAGCGAATACACAGAAGAGACCAAGGACAGTTTTGACATCAACAGTAACTCCACATAAGACTAAAAAAGTTAAACCCCTGACAAGTGCCCGAAAAAGATCGAAGATTGAGAGCGACCGGCGTAGGAGCGCGCGCTGCGAGAGTGAGCAGAAAGGAAGAGCCGTTCTGTTTTTTGGCCACAGGTGTCAGTCGCGAGTTTAAATTTCAGAAAATTGCATATAGCCCCTTTAAGAATAATCAGCTAGAACCCTCCAGGATTTCTAACTGGTCCCACAGAATAAAAGAACTTGAGGACTTAGTATTTGATGTTGGTTTAGAGTACAATAAAATAAAACGAGTTTGTATGACATACAAGTTGGCTCCTTGTTATGGAAAACGAAGGAGGTTTTGTTAAAGCTCTGGCTCCAGCACCAGCCCCAGCTCCAGCTCCGAACAGGCTCTCGGTTCTTTGCAATGGAAAAGGGCTAATAGATTGGGTTATCACATCCATACGTCCATTTTTTATACCTTGTCAATCCTGTATGCGTTCCCAATACTAAGAAGTTGGGTACAAATAAAGTGAAGTAACATTCAGAGCTATAGATCCAACAATGCATACCCTAATTTTCGGCAAACTGAGGTAACAACTTATGGCCTTGTTATATATACGGTAACAGGGGTTTGCAACTCCAGTCCTGGTGCCCCTGTCCTGCAACTTTTAGATCCATCACTGAATTATATCCTTGGCATGTCAGCAAGATTTACAAAGTGCCTGGTCATTAACCATTTATTTGACTCAGGTGTGGTGAAGCCCCGAAACATCCAAAACTTTATTGGACAGTGGCACCCAAGGACTGGAGTTGAAGAATAAAGTTACCAGTCAATGACCAGAAGTGACATCATATAATTTAATCTGCCATGAGATCCAAGCACCTAACAGATTTGTTTGCTCACTACTCCAAATACCCCAGAATTTGAATTGACTCCTGTTCAAATCATATCATGCACTTTATCTAAACAGAGGGTGTGAATGCATCGTCATTTAGTAAGACCTAACGGCTTTTAGGACAACCAATGTCTGCATTTTTTTTTACAGTGGAGTTGAGTTAATGTGACAGATCAATGTGAATGTTCTATAGCATTCCGATGCAGGTATGTATTTATAAGTTTTCAAGATGCTGACAAATTAGAGTTATGCATATTTCTTGGTTAACGGAGGTCTGACGGTGCGTTCACACCAAAGCGTCAAAAACGTGGCGCATGCCAAAGTTTGACGCTTGAACATTCGCACGTCCAAAGCGAATTAGACGCGCGTCAAAATGGTATATTTTGATGCGCGTCAAGCCAGAAATACACAACTTGTGGGAGGAGCTAGTGCCAGACGGTGTTTTTGCAAGATGGCAGCTGTCGATTTACTATGAAGAGTACCCGACGCAGGTTCGCAGGGTCAGTAACGTGAAAACTTTCAAAAGTGAAATGAAGTTACCAGGTTGCCCTATCTCCTCACTTATATTCCTCCAAGCAAGGTCCTTTTTATTCTTGTCTCTGTACAGAAAGCAGGTGGTGTTGTATACCTCAGGGGGATTAGACACGGCCGTTATCAGTATTTCCTCCATGTTGAATGAAAAATTTTGCCAGATCTGTCCCCGTGAACTGGGTCACAGCATCACGTGAAACCACGTCACTAGGGTCAGATATTACATGTGGTGTGCCCCAGGGTTCGATTTTAGGCCCAGTGCTTTTTAACCTGTATATGCTCCCTCTTGGCAGCGTCATCAGAAGACACGGAGTCAACTTTCACAGTTAAGTAAGATTATTTTGTATTCGATAGGCATTATTGTCTTAGTGAAGCACATATTTCTAAGAGATCTATATTTTTCATCATTGTCATTCTATTCATACAATATTGACAAAGTTACCCTTTCCCTTATCTTAACATAAGTTTAAAAGCTCAAGATGACTTAGCCAGCCTAGAATTGCTGTCCCCAGCTGGTTTCAGATAGGCAAAGGCAAAGGCTAACCTTTAAAGATAATACAACAAGGGTAAACACTATTTTGTGTCATCCCTGTTACTCAAGTGACGAATCCTCTTACTGTGGAAAGGTAACAGGGTTGACAGTAACAGGGTTGACCATTTTAAGATAATTTGCCTGTGGCTAGCTGAAATAAATGCTGGCTAAAGTGCAAGCTATGCTCTTTGAAAGGTAAATACTTGTAGATATTGATCATATTTTGAGAAAACGAAAATTGTTTAGGTTTCTATGTTAAAAAGTAGTAACAGGATTGACGTTGTATGCTCGTCCCCCTGGTTAAACCTTGCAAAAACATCGAAAATAGTCCATCAGAAAAGAGAGACATTTTTTTGTCACTGAGCTGTTAGCATCCTGGTTCAGAGATGATGCAACCTCCTGTCAATCATGTCAAATCTGGAATCTACCATTATTTTTCTAGGGTTTTTTCGTTAGGGTAACAGGTTTCACATGAAGTTAGGGGACAGCGATAAATTGGTAAATATTTATAATGATTAATATATATTATTACTAAAAAAACTGTTTTACAACAAGACCATACCTAAAACAATATCTAAATGTGAAAGTTTTAACATTTTGCCAACATTTTACAAATTAAAAATCCTGTAAACAAACAACAATAACAGTAAGGGACTGGCCAAAAACCTCACCCTCATAAGCATAAAAGTGATTTTAATTATTTGAAATAATATTTTATTGACTTTAATTTGATGTTGTATTAAGGAGAGAAGATATGGTAATGTTATATTTTTAAATTACATATTAATTTGCTGTCATTATAATTTTATGAGTAATTACTTCTTGGGGACACAAAAGGCACCGATTTCATGGAATGACCCACTAGGCTCCTGATTGGAAGTTCAGATTTTTTAACTTCAGCAGCAGACGCAAAAACATACGAATGCACAAAATTCACCACATAAAATGACGCGCGCATTTTATTTAAGTTCCTCTCTTACAATACTAACCAACAAGCTTACCATGTTAAGTAAGACAAAATACATTCCAAATGTTTGTTCACTTTTTTCTGCAACTTATTCCAGCTCCCAGGAAATACACATACATTAGTGGAAAAATACTGCTAAATGATTACTAATTGGACTTGTAGTCGATCTTTCTTAACCTTTTGCAAATCTTCCAAAACTGGCAAACGGCAAGGTTACAACTCAGGTTTCAGGTGTCTTTGAGAGGATCCAGAAGATGATATGTGCAGTTGACACAGAGCTCATCAGTCAGTGCCTGGCTCTGTTGTTTACATGATACAGATGACTTACTGCTTATCACAGCCCATGACTCTCTGTTAGAAAGAGAGAGAAAGGATTGTAACTTTGGCCCTATTGTTTAACAGCTCACAAAGACTGAGGACACAGAAATTATTCTGAAGAGCAGGAGGCACACGGTGGAAAATGACCTTTAACTGCACTTCCTTAGCTGGATCTCATCCAATTAGAGCACTGTATATTTTCCCTAATAGCAGCTGATGAGGCAGGGCGTATGAGCGAGCACGCCTGACTGGTGTTGCTATGCAGCGAGATGGCTGCTTAGCACCAGAGGAGCGCTGGGGAATAAGTGAGCAGAGAGCTTTAATTTGATAGGGTTAGAATCCTGCAGGCTCGAGGGTCGTGGGTCACCAGGAGCTCGTCTCACACTGAATATGAAGAAATCAGAAGTAAATTGCTTACATCTGCTGCCAGTGGCTGTGAAGGCTGTGATTGGCTCCCAGAGGTGTGCACTATCTAACACAGGCAGTGGAAAAGGAGGTGGATGGGGAGAGGGGGGGGTGCGCGCTTGGCGCAAAGACGGGTTGTAATTGGAGTAATTCTGCATTAATAGATGTTAAAAATCCTCCAAGCAGCGGATTTGAAAAGCAATGCCCTCATGAAATGCTGCAAGACCATGGGGGCGGCGTTTTTTTATTGTTTCTTTTTTTTTAAAGCACTACAATGCAATCACAGCAGCCATCTGTAAAATGCCAGCTTCTCTGATGAAAGCACAGATGCCTGTATCAGACAGACGAGCAGATAAACAAGGTAAACAATAGTGTCATGTAAAAATTACTTTCCATCAACATTGTCCACATTCTTGATTGAGAGGAAATGGCATGCTATATTATAGCCAATGAATAATGTTACATCAGGTCAAAGTTTGAGATGCTCAATATTGAATCCTCCATATCTTTGTCTATAGATTCCATTCTGGCTAACTGGTTTGTTTGTCTGGAATCCATTGTGATTTCTGCCGAGCTGCATCCCCATGCTTCCAGTACTTTATTATAATTCTCCCTTGTCAGTGTGACACAGTCTAGAGGTTCATGTTGCTCATCACAGCCCCTTACTTTGGGACTGTGTCCAACAACAAATGGGACAGGCTGTGAATTATCACAAATGCTTTGGCAAATGACACTTCATTGGAAGGTCTTTGTCACCAATTACATGTCTATTAAGAAACAGTCAATCAGTCAATTTGCAAATAGCTAAACCTCCAAGGGCTCAGCTATTGACAGGATGCTGTCAATAATCCATCTGATATGATTTAGATGTAGAAGAACAGTGTGATCACCACAGGGACTTGACAATCCTGCAGAATGTTTAGAGACTAACTTCTGTGCTGGGTAGTTTACTGACAAAAAATTGTTTGGTTTGCAGTTTTATCCATCCATCCATTCATCCATCCATTATCTATACCTTCTATCCCACACAAGGTTGTGGGGGGCTGGTGCCTATCTCCAGCAATCATCAGGTGAGAGGCTGGGTACACCCTAGACAGGTCGCAGTCCGTTGCAGCGTTTTCAGTTTTATTTTATTTTATTCTGTTGTTTTATTTATTTTATTTTAAGTTTTCTTCTGCTCTGACAGCTTAGGCCTGCTTATAGTGGGGCTAATTGCCTTTCAGTTTTGGAGCAGATTTGTTCAACAACATGGAGAAAAAGACTTGTTCTTCCTTTATTAATAAAAAGGTACAATAGACAGCAACTAGTTCAGACCATCATAATTATAGGAATGCAAAGAGAGAGATAAAGGGTGGAGGAGGACAGTTGCAACAAGAAGAACAAATAAACAAATAATAATAATAATAACAACAATAGTAATAATAATACTCTCTGTCACAGAAGTGCAGTTGGAAATGGAAGTTGCACAAACTTAAAATGTCATGGTTGTTGCAAAGGTACCGCAGAATGGACCCCACACACCAAGCCCTGCAGCAGCAACCCGAAGCTTGCAGGTAACTGAGCCCAGGCCCCGCTGACTGTGAAAGTTTGGATTATAAGATCTTCAGGATAAAGTTTTTTATCTTTCATCAAAAGCATTTTGTGTGTTATGTAACACAAATGAGCCACTTTCCTGTCATTTTGTGGCCTCCAGCATATTCCTCCGCAGCTCACATTTGACTAAACCAAAACGCAAATTGGATGTCTGGCAGACTAATTCGATTTCCCAAAAAACCCTGAAACTGGAAGCCAGTTAGTTACCTCAAATGATGGACGCTAATATTGTGTTTTCAGCATGTAACTGCAGCTCGGCAGACTGTCCCATCCTAATCAAAACAGTTGCTTCCCAAACGTTATTACATCATGTTGCCATTTTCAGATAAATGACTGTAAAATGCCTCGGCACTGATGTCTGACGCAAAAGCACATTATATTTACTGGCTTACTCTGGTTTCACACAGTCCCACTGTCTCATTTTGGTAACTTATACACTGGAGATAATGCGCTATAAGAGCCATCAGTATGAATTAAAAAAGCATCTCTTAGCCATAAACTGTATGGGAATGGAAGAAGCGTTGCTTCATAATTTAAAATTGGATAGCAAAAGCCCTAAATCCCTGTCCTACTGCAGGCAAAACTAAGATAATGTAGAATGTTTTCCATTGAGGGGGCATCATGCTGCTTTGAAACCTGTCACCAGAAGGACAGACATGAGAAAACATGCATAGTTTCTGCTTCATGTGGATCAGAGTTAGTGGGTTAGGAAATGAGGGACGGTTTCCTGCATTTCAGGGTTTCTACCCTGTCTTGGCAAGTTTTCATTCAGTAAGGAACAATGTGTTAGTTTAAAGACATTGTTCTTGTTAAGGTTTTGTCCAACATATTGAACTTTTTGCTTTTATATTTACTGACAGATAGATAAATAAGCACTTATTAGAAAATCTGAACTAATATTTCTGATAAGTGCAATTTGGCCTCAAGAAACCCTTAGAAGGGAGTTCTTTAACTGGGTCTGGTTTAAAAGTCAAACAGCGGTGGCAACCTTTTTTTCATGAACTTTTTCAATCAAAATAAAGATGTCACAGATGCTGCTTTTAATTTAGGATAACCGAGTACAGGTTGCCAGGTGTGTTTGTTAAAAATCTTGAAAATGTCCTGATCTACTGCAAATTTCTCCAGATGTCATAAAACATCTCTTTACATCCCTTTCACATTGCTGAATCGGAAGCCAAAAAAAAAGTCTTGCTTTATCAGCAAAGTAAAAGTCTTTACTGATGTGTCCAGAATTTTCTTAAAAAACAGCTGGAAAAAAGTCTAAAAATTATAATTTTGAAAAGTATGGAACTCTCAAAAAGAAAATTTGCACAAACTCCAGTATTCTAGTTCAGGTGGCTAATTTAAACATAGAAGCCGAAAACAGCCATTAATCCACTACTACCATTGAGTCTTGTACAATTATCCCATGACATATATGCCCATGATTTGTCTCTGCGATTGTCGTAAGTGCATCTTTTCAATTTCCCTCAAGCACACAAGAGACTCTTTATGCACAGGATAAATCAGACTGACCGTACGCAGGATAAGGACCTGTTAGTCCTTAACTATCCACCATAATTACCATGACAGAATCATTTAGGATTCTGCTCCATCTCACAGCTTACAGATATGAACAGCAAGGAACTTTGTGGAACATATAGCTGCATACGAACCAAAATTAAAATCCCCAAAAATGCCACAAGTTGGTCTGAGTATATTCCACAGAGACACTGTTTAAGGATTGATGTGGATTAGATTAATCAGTCAAAGACGTTGCATGGGAGTCAAGCACATTGCTGGTTCTTTCCTTTTTAAACCTGGCTTCCAGGACATAAACAGACTTTAAAAGGCATAAAAATCAAGAAATTAGCTTCTAAATAAACCTGTTAAAAATCATCCTTCCCAGAGGAGAGATAAAAATATGTTTTCACTGCTTAACATTATTTTAAAAACGCATTTCCTCTAAAAAGACAAAAGTTTAAAAATCCAGTTATTCATAGGATTTCTTTGGCATGTTTGATGATAATATTTCCTTGTTTCGGATTTGATTTGTGTGTGAGAAAGAGTGAGAGACAGGGGAAAAAATAAACAGAAAATCATTAAAAGCAGAGAAATCTCCTGCTCATAAATCAGTGGTGGGTGTTCCAGCTGAGGTAGCTCAATAAGCTTTCCCTTAAACATTGGCCCATGGTAATGGGAATATCTCGGGGTCAATCGGGGTTACGCAGTCTTCCTCGACAGGAAATGAGCTTTTGGTGGGCTGTGTTCCCAAGGTAATGAACAATGTGTGTGTGTTTAATCTCAGCTAATATTGTTATAATAACCGGATAAATTATTAAAAACAAGCAAATGGCAACACTCTAATGACCACCAGTGTGACTTGATTTTGTTGTGTTATTTTGCTAATCTTTTAACAAAACTTAAGCTTCACCGTGCAACTGAATTGTCTGCTTTTTTGGTGGGATAACGATGTAACACCTGAAAAGGTTAAAGGTCAATATGAAGCTACTTTTAAGTAAACTTCCTCACCTCCTCCCAATGAAATTCCATTTCATGCACATGCCTGCATTTACATGTGAGACAAGTGAGACGCCTTATCTTTGTGCTTTTCATCTGCTGTAAGGTCATTATTGCTTCAAATCTGCCATAAAGCAGCGTTAGCGATTGTGATTGGGGGGTGGGGGGATGGGTGCAGGAAGTCTACTTCCTAATATGCAAATTTATTCAACAGCGCCCCATATTGTATAAAGGCATGCATCTGGCATGATTGGGCAATGTGGGACAAAAAGTCCACAGTCAAAGCATTTTGATACTCAGCAGAACCTAATGTTGAGGGGAGATAGATTCCAAGTTACATTAATGAAGCTAAGGAATAATAAGCCATGCAAAAGGGAAACTTTTGTTAGCTGTTGAGAACCCCCACCCCACCCTATAAACTCTGTGCATGCTTAGTCCTGAAATCACAGAACAAAATGCATCAAATAAATACTTTATTCATGTGGAGCTGCTTTCTCCGCTCCATTTTGATCACGTCATTCCCTCTGGAAAATTGCAATTAAGTTTGGAGAGATAAAACATGCCAACTACTCTGCATTTCAAGGCTTGATTGGCCTATCAGCTAGTCAGTATGCTGCCATGGTTTTCATCACTGTTAATTGATCCTTTCTTTAATTAATCTGGAAAGGAAAGCCCATATCTCTATCCTGTCTGATCGTCCCCTCTGTCTGTCATAACACAATAAAAGGCCTTATCCCGCTGCTAGTTACTCTGCCTTAGCTTCTCCTTCTGGCTCGCTTCCAAATAGACTATTTATGGCACACCTATCTAACTCCAAGTCGGCTGTGTGGAGTTCAATGGCTTGGGGTTCATTAACAGTGCTCTACCCAGCTACTTCTAATTTGCATGCACTGACACCTTGCTTTTAATATGGATGTGAAGGTTAGTGTGAGGCCATGGCAGTTTCTAAACCACTGTACTCCACGTGTATCACGACAGCAACATTTTGAACATTTTTACTCTGATTAAATTCAACACCTTTCTAGTCTCTGTTTATCTGCTGTTGCTAGTTGAGCTAAAACTTAATTTCTTTCCATTTCATCTAATTACTAATTTGATAATAGCAAAAATAGCACAGTGCAGACAATAGGCGTCAAAAAAGTCTGACTCCTGGGAGTAAAAATAAAGGAAAGAAGAAAAGCTTTACACACAGCAGCCTTCTGCAAGTGAGATAGCATTTTGATGCCAGTTCTGTTTAAAAATGCACCGTGAAAGATTAAACATTTAACAAATGTTGTTCTGCTGCATAACTAAACTGTGCTTGACTTAAATTTTCTGGTAAAGAGCATAATTCAAGGTTCCATTGATTACAGGACAGTAATCCAGGTCCTAAAGCAGCAAAGCAAGCATGGACCATCAGACTACTTCTGCTATATGTGACTGTCAGTAGGATGCTTTTTTTGTTAAAAGCTGTGTTAGTTTTACACCAGATGTTGTCTTGAGGATTTTTTGGTTGTTTTTGGCAAACGTGATATGGGTTTTTCTACATTCCCGCTGTGGTTCTGACTTCAGAACGTTGCCATGGATGCCATTTATGCCCGATCACTTGCTTATTGTTGTATCATAAACACTGAACTTAACCAAGGCTGGTGAAGCTTGCAGTGGTTTAGATGTTGTTCAGGGTTTTTTTTTGTGATTTCCTGGAAGCTCTCTTGGAGTAATTTTAGTAGGTAAGCCACAGCTGTGAATGTTTACCACTCTTCCATATTTCCTCCATTTGTGGACAGTGGCCCTCACTGTGGTTCACTGGAGTCCCTAAGTTTTAGAAATGACTTTTTCCAAACTGACAGAGGTCAGTAACTTTGTTTCTAATCTGTTCAGGAATTTCTTTAGATGTGTTGCTTTTTTGACATAGTTTAGCCTACTTCATGCTGGTAGACTGATTGTATTTTGGTGATGTCTTGATTCTACAGGTTTGGCAGTGATCAGGCCTGGGTGTGGTTAGAGAGATTGAGGGGGGTGAGGGGTAGTCACAAAGGACCAGCTATGATAGCTTTTAATCCCTTAATAAATATAATAAATATAATAAAAAACTTTTGTTTTGCATTTATTTAGATTGTCTTTGTCTTAAACTAACCTGAAACATGTATAAACAAGCAAAAACAGAGGAAATCTGTTTTTGCTGGGCAACTACTTATTACAGTACTGTAGATTGATTTTCTGCCCCTAAATGTCTAGCAATGTTGTTGGTACAGAGGAGTTAATTTACATGCATTCAATTCTGTCTTTGCACATATAAAGGTTTCTTATTTGCTTCAATGAGGACCACCGTTGTGGTTTGGACACCTCCAGACGTTTTGAGAAACTCTTTTCTTTGTCCGCAGCAAAGAACGAAATCTTTGCCCTTCCTCTTTTTTGTGTGTTTTAACAGTTGGCCTGTGATTCTCACAGCTCTACCTGCTGTAATGGTTGCCTCTAGGAAGTGTGAAACAAGGTCTTGGCTTTTCACTAAGAACGCATGCCTCTTTCTGTGCTCACAGTTAAACTTACAATTGGACCATAAAGCATTTTTCCTCTCCTCAACAGACTAAAGAAATGGATGGGAGGCAGCTGAGAAATGAACATGTGAGTATCTGTTTCTGTCTAATTAAATCCACAGAACAGCCTCAAGCCTGCCTCTGCCAAGACTGGATTCAGACAGTTTGAGCGTTACTGTAGCTGCCTTCTGTGGTAGCACACTGCCACCTATTGTTCAAAGCACCCCTCTTTGCCTCTGAAGCCATTGTCATCTCCTTCTGTCTTTATTGCTGAAAAGACAAGTTAGTTGGTAATAGATAACTGAAGATAGTGACATCAGTCATCTCTTTTAAGATCATATAAATCTTTTGAAGGCTTCTTTATTACTATTTGTACAACACACGGGATACCTCTAATGGCACAAATCATCTGAGCAGGAGAGTAATGCAACCCCAACTCTTATGTGTTATCACTGTGAAATGTGTTTTCTTAGTGTGGGATTCTGAAAAAGGCCCATTTGTTGTTGTTGCTCTTGAGAACAAAGCAAAAAGAAAAGAACTGGCAGCTGGAGGAGCAATTTTTGTCCATCAAGGGCTATTGAGAGTTCAATTATTTATCTTGTGAAGTGTTCCAAGGATGTGGTCAGCTCATCAGGGTTATAATGCACGGAGTGAGAGGACATGTGCACGGCGCGCAGGGAGGAGGATGTTGTTGTAGTCTGAAAAAAAAAAAAGTCAGCTAAAGCTTGTTTCCAGATACCAGCACTCCCACGCTCTCTGCAGCTAATGAGGAAGTCTTTTGGAATGGACATTGTTCATATCTCTGCTAGAAAGGAGGACAAAACAGTGAATCTTAAACACTTGTCAACCTTAAACTGACAATAACTCATGTAGATGGCACGATTCCCTTTATTTCTTTCAAGCTTCCTCTTTTGCAAGTCTACATTGTGAACATCTAAGCCAACAGATCTTTTTGTTCTCAAATCTCAAGACATTCTGTTGATTATTTGTTCTTTTTTGTCTTAAAAAGGCATTTTTGATAGCAAAAGGCTTGCATTTGTAATAAAAAATACATTCTATCATCTAAGATAGAAAATAACAGAAAATAACAGGGCATTTTAGCTTGATATATGAAAGCGATTTTTTTATTTTTTTTATTTTTGAAGAACAACAAATCTAGTATATTTAAAGGAGGGGTTCCTTTGAGCACTGTACTGTCATGATAAACTGATACAGAGGTTGGTGTGGTCTCTGAAAATATTTGGATGAGGAATAATTAATATCTCACAGAATTTTATAAACTCAAATCCTGTGAGTAGTTTATCTTCAAAGAAGTATTAGATTTTATTTTTTGCTTATTAGATATGTCTACAGTTAAAGATTGTGTTATGGTGGAAAGTTTAGATGATTAAGGGACATTTGGAAATTGTTATTTCAAAGTTTGCAACTACACATAAGCACTGTTTCACTCATTTTCATACATCACACAAAAATGGACATAAAAGTTGCAGGTGAAACGAACAAAACCATTTGCAATAAATGTTTTCATTCATCTGAGAATAACGTTTTTCACATTTTACACATTTTATTGTAGTTATGTCATTTTACCTACTGTATTAAAATGATATTTTATGTTCAGAAGATCAGTAAAACAGTATTCTATTTTTATTTTAGTAAGTAAAGCTTTATATGATCCCTTTTCAGTATGACTGTCACACCAGGACATTGTTGGTGGTGGGTCACATGACAAATGTTTAGACCTTCAGAAAACAGCATTTGCAAAAACTAATGTGATGTTTTGAAAATTATAGTTGTTCTAAAAACAGTAGCGGCCCACTTTAGTCTTGGCCCTTGATGATCTAGTTGTTAGCTTTAGCCTACCAAACCAGCAAATCTAGATTTATGCTAAATTTGGGCACCAGAAGACCAAAGCAGGCTTTAAATGCATTCAAATAACTCCAGTTTCAAAAGCATCATGGTGATGTATGTTTGTATCATTTTATGAGCTTGTAAACTATCATCACACTAGCACTGGGCACTTATTTACTCTTAAACCAGAGATTATTCAGACAGAAAATGGGGCGTGGAGGCAGTGTGGCATCAATAATCTTCCTGTGTGAAACACATACAAAAAAGGTCACATGTATGGTACTTTCATTGATAAATGTTCACTTGAATTGCCACAAAACGTTTGCTTTTTACAATGATTTTATATCCGTTACAATCTCCTCTTCCTGTGTAAATAATCATTGTTATTTTTGTTGATTACTCCCCAATGCAAACTCGAGAACGGTTTAGATAAAGATAGTGTTTGCATAAACCTCTATGATTTTTTTGAGATAAGAAGTGTTTTCAAATGGCAAAAGTCTGCTTTGGTCTTTGTGCCTCTTGGACAATCTGTTAGTTTCAGCCTCCAGGACCAACTAATCTAGATTTATTCTAAATCAATATGCCAAGAAATACTTTGTGCAGGTACTACTGCTTAAAGCCTTTTTAATAAAACCTCAAATTGGAAATCTTAAAATATTACTTTAATAGGTTGCATATTCTATAAGCAGAACTGTAGAAAATAAAATACCTGCTTATTGGAAGAAGATCTGGAAAAGAAGGGCTGCACTAAGGGAATAAAAATGTGTTCATCAAGTTTAAGAAAAGAAACTACAACATAAGTGTGGTGGTGAAGTTAATAACAGATTCATGAGGACTGCAGTGGACTATGTACTCTCATTTTCACAATACCCATAATCAAAATCCTCAATGATATTTTACTTATTATTTTGGTATAGCCAAGTGGACCAGTATTTTTGGTTATTCATATCATCAAAGACAAAAGTTGTTTAAAATCTTGAAGAAAAAATGCCATACCCCCCGACCTCACCAAAATGGGCCTATTAGTCTTTTTTTATATTACAAACACAATAACTTGCGTTGAAACTTAAAAAAATGTTTTGAAGAAAGAAAAAGCAAATATAAGTAAAATCCAGAGGATCTGGAGGCAACTGAAATTCATCATTTGTTTCTTCAGAAAAGAAAATGGTCCGCTTTCAGAATTCTTGCTAATGTTCATCCATTTCTCCCAGTAAAATGGACTCTGGAGAAGTGACTGATTCTACACCGAACCTAATAATCCAAACCCTGCGCAGTGCCACACGCACAGTTTCCAGTGTGCGTATGTTAACGCCATTAAATCACCTCAAAATGTCTGCATGATTCAATTTTTTTCCAGTGGACGATGACTGAATTGAATTTCCCCAAAGTGGCTGTCCATTTCCTGTCTCCGTGTGATGAGTGGCCGAGGCTGCTGGGGGAATTCAGACTCACTCTCGCGTTTACTTAACTCACATATTGCATTTAGTCCAAAGTCTGTAGCAATCCAATAAAAAAAACATAAAATAGTAATCATGTGAGAATGAGCCAAACATACTTTTTTCAACACTTAAATTGCAGGGATTTTACATACAATTAGTTATTTGTTTGTTTGGACATATATCCATGCTGGATACGTTGTATGATGATACGTATTCTGCTTCTAAGCTAAGCACACTCAGAGTATAAATTCTGGCTTTGCAGCCAGATGAGACTGGGGCTTTGCACAAGCCTGTCAGTGGAACTCTATAGCATAGCAGCTCTTAGTGGCCGTGACTCTGTGACCTGCTTTCCCGCTCCATCGTGAATAGCTGCTGGCTCCTCTCTACAGCCTGTCTGGTAGATGAGGCGCAAGTTTAAAAGGATAAAACATTTTTTTGGTGCCATTACATTTTTGCTTTGATTATAGTATTATTGTATATGCTGTCTCTAGCTAGCTTTGAACATTCTGACCATGCCCTCCAGGTTAATTCACAAAACAACAAAAACAGTCTCCCGCTTCTGTGATTCTCAAACCTGTTTGTATGGTTGTTGTAGGAATCTAAGAAATGCATTGGAAATATGGGACTAGCATTCATCATTCAAGAAAAAAGAGAATCCATCAGGCGTTTTACGCTTTACACATCAAAGGTGGTAAAGAAATGTAAAGCTAAGTGAGTATGAAGCACAAGTATTTAATTGCGCTGTATTTATTTCCTCTGTATCATTCAGAAATATGATTTATTTAATCAATACCAGATAATGCCTTTTTTTAAACAAGAAGTGCAGCTGCTGGAGACCAGCTGAGATAGATTATGTTCAGATATCCTGATTCCCTCTAATATCCAGGGTCTGTTTTGCTACCTTCTTAATCTCCAGACTTTTAAAACTGTGTTTGAAATAAACAGGCTACGGGGTATAGACCACATAAGAGCTGAGAGGAAACTGAGAGCTCTACAGGGTTGATTGGCAGGTTTTTGTCAGCCGGTCTCTTCCAGTAAGAGGTACCTGCCTTTCAAACCTTGTGGGATCCCCCTCCCCCCACCTCTGCTACAAAGTGTAGAGCAAATGCATTGTCTTAATTATCCACCACCAAAACCCCTCCTCGTCTAACCACATCTCAAAAAGAATGGAAAAAAACACAATTAACGGTAAGCGTTTAGGAGAGAGATTATTTACTGAGGCCCATCCAGTGGAGACAGACGCTCAGTGGTCCTGAGAGACGAGCATGTCCATCAGCTCGTGGAAGATCAGCAATCCAATTAAAGAAGCAGTCTTTTAGGAGGTCAGTGTTGGCCTTTGATTTCTGTTACTGTAATTTATTCTGTTTTTGGATGCCTAAAATACACAAAAGCATCAACGTCTCCAATATTTTGAAAGGCATTAGATATGCCTCCCACTTACAGCATACCTGAAGCCCAGCAGAGTGAACACAGGATGTGGTGCATTCAGTAAAGAAATCCAGACATGGCCATCCACTTAAACTGACAGCACAGGCAAGGAGAGGATTAATCAAAGGAACAGCCAGGAAGCCAATAGTTACTCTGGAGGAACTGCAGAGATCTGCAGTTCAGATGGAAGAATCTGTTGGCAAGACAACTACCAAATCTGTCCTCAATGTAAAGTGGGGAGAAGGAAGCCTTTTGTTGAAATAAACCCGTCCCTTTTATAGTTTGCCACAAGCCATGTCCAGGACAACATAAATGCCCAGCAAACATTTGGAAAAAGGTTGCTCCAGTCACATCAAAGTTTCTGCTTCACATGCAAATGCTTTATTGGGAGGAAAACTTACAGTGCACATTACCCTGAACACACCCTCCCTGTGGTGAAACATCGTGGTGGCAAAATCATGCCTTGGGGATACTTTTATTCAACCAGGACAGATATGGTGATCAGAGTTAATGATAACTACTCAGGTCTGCTCTGAAAAAAAGAGAAAAAGAACCAAAAAGAAAGAATAAAAACAATTTCCATCCTATCAATGCCGTTTTCTATCTTTTATGTCCCTGAGAGATAAAACGTCCACCTAAATAAACAGATCACTCCACTCAGCATTTCTTTAAAACAAGCTTTGTTATTGTTCTCATCTGGCCTGTCAATTTCTTAATTTGTGGTGTATTTGGTCCAACCCACTGAGGTAATTAATGTCCTAGGAGGTATAAATTAGCTCTGACTGTTTTAAATCGTACAGCTATAGCTACAACAAGTGGCTTAGATCAAAGCATATTAAGTTGTTAGAATGGCTATTTCAATGGCTCTGATTCAAATTCGATTGTGAATCTAGCAAAACTTGAATATGGCTGTTCAAAGACATTCCCTATGCCACACTGTAAAAAATATATTAAATATTAATGTATTAATATATTGTAAAAAATATATTAAAGCTATGTATCTGGTTCCTTACACGTAACAATTATGCACAATTTTGTATTGATTCGTCACATAAAATTCACCCAAAATACATAAAAAAAATTGTGGCTGTAACATGATAAAACATGAAAGGTGTGTGAATACTTTTGCTAGACACTATAACTAATTTGTTTTAAACAGGAGTATTTTTTTATTTCTACAACAAAAGAGAAGCAAGGATGTGTCTACAATAAGATTCTTGTGATCCCTATTGTATGCTGACTTCACTGCACACCCTCCAGGCTGAGGTAAGAAAAAAATGCTGCAATTCAAAGAACAGGACTTTTACTTGGAGAGGGAAACCAAATGAGAGATTGGGAGTTAGGTCCCCAGGTCAGCTAGCAGGTGGGAATGAGATAAAGCAGAGTGGGGTGGAACAAAAAAAAGAGAGAAAGAAAACAGGATGGCAGTGTGGGGACGTCACATCTGGGCTGCATTAGAAAAGTAATACAGCCGGCCTGGAGAACTGTTTGAGGATTGGGGAGGCAAGATCGCCTTTCTTTAGGAACAGCAGGTTAGTATGTCAGCGGGGAGTCCAGATGAGAACGATTAGAGTTGCCCTTTGAGGAGCAGGTGCCTCCTCCACCTCTCCTCTTTAGCGCTGAATGGACGGTCATTAATCTTACATTGTCATAAGGCATTTAAGCAGATGATACTTTATGGGCTTGTCAAATCCTCCCCTCGTATGTGGTTTGTTTCAAATACAGAATTTCCTATGCATGGGCCATTATGGAGCTGCGCTTCATTACATTCAACAAGCCTTGAAGTTGGTGCAATAATATGGTGCACTGTGACGATGGAAAGAAGGAAAACAGGGCCTCTTAATCATTGTAAGTGGATTACCTCACCTACATTACCTCATGGCAGATTCTGCGAACATAAGATGCAAGAATGTCACAAAGAGAATTTCATGCGGTCTTAACAATGCCGACCAGTCACTTCCAGCCAAAACATCCACTGGCAAAGTCCCACAAGAAGCCAAGACAATGTCTCCTTATACTCTCACAATTCTCCCTTTGGCTCTATCATGCTCTCCCACCCACCCTGCGTGGTATAACAAAGACAGGCACGTTTGGGAATTGATTCAGCGCTACATTAAGTAATCATTTACACCAAATGTTTTGCGGAGGGAGCACATCAAACAGGCATCGATGTCACTATGAGGAGAGTTGGGCAGTTTGGGTGCGATGGGAGCCTCTGTCCGACTTGGACAGCACATGCTGGTGTCTAGCTCATGGTTACCTCCTGGAGCAATACAACGGAGTGGAAGATCTTTTTTCAAGGCACCATTTCCACCTCATTTCTTCGCAGTTCACTGCAATTGTGAACTCCGAAACAATTCATTCAGTCGCCAGGCTCTGTCCAAAAGAGCAAATTGTGCATCAGGTTGCAGGCAAGTGGAAAGAACAGCTGTAAACACAGACTGTATGAGAACTACAGCGTAGGTGTTGGTGAACATTACAAGGCTCTGCACAGACAACGATCCTGTTTCACAACTCTAAGATCCTGTATTCACAATGGGATTAGCTTTATGTTGTTTCCCTTCAGAAGTGCATTTATGTGAAAAATCTAACTTCATATGCTGTGCATGAAACCAAAAAATGCTTCTATAGGAATCAAAAGCTGCATAGGTTGTAACTATCACAAACCTCAAAGTTCTGCCAAAAGATGTAAAAATGGGAAAGACATCCAAAGCCAAAGGCAGTCAAGTTTTTCGAGCTCTAAGTTATGCTTCAAGTGTAGTAGTTCACATTTGGAGGCGAAAAAAACAGAGAAAAATTTGATTCTTACATTGCAAGGATGTTAAAACAAAATAATTGCGCTCCTTCAGAAAATGTCAAATACTTGTAAGTGTTCCACTTTTATAAAAAAGGTTTTTTGTGATCTACAAACACAAATACAGAGAATAAAAATTAGAAATATTTGATAAACCTTAGATGTGGGTTTGTTCAACACTCGACACAACTGGACCCATTATCACTCGAGAAAATAGTCCACATATTTTTCTGGTCTGGAACTTCTTCAGGCAAAGAAATAAAATAAACTTTTTCAAGTATTTTCATTAACTTAACGCGGCCCAAAACTTTTGTATGGCTGGATCACATTCTTCTCCTTTTGGAGCAGGTTTGGGATGAAGGCGTGGGTGGCTGCGGATCAGTAATGATTTACAAATAATAAGTGGAGGAATGAACAAATCAATAAATCAGTAGATCTCTGGGTATTTGGCAAGGCAACCTTATTTCTTTATTTACCTGGGTGTTTTATTTGTTTTCGGCTCTCCAAGGCAGGAGCTGGAATCCCAAATTATCCAGGGGGTTAGGGGGCACCCTGCCCCTGAGCCCCGAGCCCCATAGCGGAGGTAACGTATTCAATGGCCTGGGGCGAGTGGAAGAGAGGAGTGGTCCTGCTGCATACTGATGGCAGAGAGAGGAGCCAGTAATTGGAGCTGTAGAGAAGAAGGGGAGGGAGGGCAGGGGAGGGGAGGCAAGCGCTGGGAGATGATGGCTTTGTTTTTCCCTCTCTTCCTGTCTGTGCGGCTCAAACTCCTCCTCCCAGACCTTGCTCTTTCCTCACACTCGCTAAGTAGAGATATGGAGAAATTGAATAGAGATAGTTGCTAATTGGTCTCTTGCTGCTTGCCTAAATGACCACGGACATTCTTTTTCATTTGTCTATTGAAACTAATAAACTATGTCGTTCTCCCTGAGTGTGTGTGTGTGTGTGTGTGTGTGTGTGTGTGTGTGTGTGTGTGTGTGTGTGTGTGTGTGTGTGTGTGTGTGTGTGTGTGTGTGTGTGCGTGTCTGCCTGTGAATGTGTGTGTAGTAATTCAGGGCCTATAAGAAGCACAATGTTGTTCTCCGAGAGAAAAAGAGAAAGGTGTGAAGGGCTCATATTACAGACGTTTTAGGTGTGATTGTTAATAGGACAGAGAGAGGAGGCTGAGCTCCTGCAAATGCACATGTCCTTAAAAAAATCAAGACTGGTCTATTTATAACATTTCAAAGCTGACTAGGCCATTTACTGCTTTAAGACTATAATCATAAGCATGTCAACTTAAACACTGTACTGCTTGACATGTTGCACATTGCTCAACCCTATCATAACCAGAGTGAATAATGGTTCCTTAGAAAAATCACATTGACAAACAGTTAAAAGTGACATAAGAACTCAAGCCAATCAGGTTTGTTGTTTGTTAACCCTGAAATTGTCAGACACAAATATTTTAATGTCATGCATTACCATTTTCTTCAGCTTTTTTAATCGTTTATTATTAATGTAGAAAAATACATTTTATAGACAGTGACATGTTGAGATGTATGAGTTGTTTTTTTATAATACTTTGCTAAAGCATGCATTCATATACAGTATTTTCACATTTTGGCACAATACAAGCACAAACTAAAACGCATTTTGTTGGGAGTTTCTGTGATAGAGCAGTGTTTGTGAGGTGAAAGGAATATGAAATTTAGTTTTTAAAAGGTTTTGCAAATGAAATACTGAAAGTATGACATGGGTTTGTGTTCAGTCCCCTTTGTTTGGATACCTCCTAATAAAATCTAAACAAAACCAAAATCAAACTTTTCATGATAGGAGTGATGTGTTCAGTGCAATGTCGAAATGTGGGGGTGGTAGTATTATGCTGTAAGAATGATTTTCTTCAGCTGGTCAGGGAAGCTGGCAGGGTTAATGGAAAGACAATAGAACAGGTAGAGACATAACCCAAAAGATTTAGAGCTGTAATTGCTGTGCAGCTCCTTTTGTACATCACGTGTGGCTATAGTCCTCAATGTGGTTTGATTCTGGAGACATTTGCTGCAGCACTAGCCCTTTTCTCTGTACTTTATTTCCAATCAGATTACTGTTGAATAGCCAGTAGAGCAAAAAATAAATCTTAAAAAATAAAAATAAAACAATGAAAAGTCTTTTTTATTTAACCCCTTATTGTTTTTACGTCCTGTTGGCAATAGGTTACATAGTCCTGGGTCAAATTATTTTCTGTCTTCTTTTGCGGCACACTTTCTATGTACCAATGATGTATGCAAGTCTAGGATACAACCATAACTGTAGACAGAGTAAATGCTTTTGTCAAACCATGCTGAAGGCAAGGTATTGTGCAACTCTTTCAAAGCCACATATCATTGACAGAACAGTGCCATCTCAAACAAAAACCATGTTTTTACATCTAAAACGGTTAAATGAATGTATTCCAATAAAATAGTCCACACAAAGTCTTAGGGTGTATTCAGACCTGGGCTGTTTGGTCCGCTTTAAACGAACCAGGGTTCGTTTCGAATGCAGGTCCGGACCTTTTATACAGGTTTGAATACACCCAAACAAATCCTGGTATGGATCAGAGAATCGGACCGAGACCCACTTTTTTAGGTGGTCGGTCCGCTTTCAAACGGACACTGGTGCGGTTCGCTTCAGATGTAAATACTTACCAGTGTCGATCCGAACCAACTCCAGGATTCATGTGCCTTTTTGGACTTAACAAGCCACCATAGCAAGGTAAGTTCATACCTGAACCTCCGTCTTCTGTTTTGCCACGCTGCTGCCAGCATGTTATGGGTCAGAACACACAGAGCACATCGTCTCCTTCGGGTTACTGCACGCATTCACCGACAAATCAAATCAGGATGGTCCGGCATATTCAGGAGGGCCTTTCCACCGCCAGCTGTACTCTCACTGGGCAGGCAGGGTTGTACTGCGTCGTCATACCAGTGCAGCGAAAATTGTCACCCAATAAAACATAAATAAGTCAAGACAGCAGGTGTTGCTTGGTTTTTGGTCCTTTCATTACACAAACCTTACTGCAGCGTTTATGAGTGGGCTCCATGCGGCGAAGAGAAACAGTAAGCAGTGATGTTTTTCATTCCCCCAATCATAGAACAGTGTTGTGTGATGCCAGTAGCTCTGCCCTAACCATACTGGACCTTTGTTCTATGGACGTACAACTGAAGGAGGACCATTAATGGACCGGTGCAGGCCTGTTTTATGTACCGCTTTTACAATGGAAACAGACAAAAAAAAACGGATCGGACTGCACGGAGCCGCACCGTTCCGCTCGGTGGAAACAAGGCTTACATTGCCCTGCGATGAACTGGCGATCTGTCCAGGGTCTACCCTGCCTCTTGCCAGATGACTGCTGGAGATAGGCACCAGCCTGCCACAACCCTGCAAAGGATAGACGGTATTGATGATGGATGGATCTTTATACCAACATTGTGAAGACAACACTACCTATTATACATTGCAGAACAAATACACCCTTTCACCCTGATTAGTTATAAACACAAAATTATTTGCTACTGTCTTTTTTAGGGCCATGGAAACTGTGTAAATAAGTTCCTATAATCATGCAGTAAGATGCTAATCCATTCAGTAATGCACATTTGAGAGTAAAATATAGCTTAGTTGTTTAATATTTGAGCATCTATAAAGTCTGAGAGTACCTATATTTTGGTGATCCCTCATGTTCCTGCAGCATTAAGCACTGGACATCACCATGAGTAAGGAATCAAATAGAAGGGAATATTTAGCCTAAATACTTTTGGCACAGCATCATCACTGGTTTTTTTGCTGATGCAATTAAATGATATGATATAGCTACAAGAGGCAAGTCTCCAAAAAAGCGAAAAACAAGAAATGAGAAGGTTGTGGGACACGCTCAAGTCTGCCCATCACATGTTTGGAGCCCACAGGTCAGTGGAAGGACAGAAGCAAGAGGAGCTTTCATTTCCTGTCAAAGAGGAGCAGGGAGAAGCTTTCCAAGGCATCAGTCGCAGGCTAATTAGGCCCCGGTGGGTGACAGTGCATCATCATAAATAAAACAAACACAGTTGTGGTGTACTGCCACTGGACTCTTTAAACCTTCATCACAGAATAAGCGGTTCCGATGAAACACCCAGCCTAATTACTCTGGTGCAGGGCTGTTATCTTTTCTGCCTCGCTGTAATTGATCCTTTTTTTTCCTCCCCCCGAATGCATTTATGCTTTTAATCAGAAACAAGAGTGTATGAGATGCCTGGGAGCCTGAAGACCTTGCAGGAGCCGATAATTAGCCGCTGTGGTTAATGGGCCTGACTGTGCTTATGTTGTACATGGCTCGGCGGTGTCGTAACTCGACAGAGCTCAGAGGAGACGGTGCTCGGGGGTGACATTTTTGTGATTAGTCTCCTCACTTCGCCCTTGCCCTCCTCACACCTTAGCTTTGCGGATAGCACTACAAACCTCTGGTGTGGAAAATTACATATACAAAACAGCACTCTCTAATCAAATGTAAACCTCAAAAAGAGGCAACAAAATCATGATGACATGAAAAGTCTGCTGCACTTGCATCCATGTGGAGAGCTATATATTATAAGATGAGTTAATATGCAGGAACAATAAATTAGCCAAATAACGTTACACTTTACAGGGTTTTGCAAAAGTATCCATACTTCTTGAACTTTTTCATATTTTTTCAAGTTATATCCACATATAACAACTGATTTATTGCAAGTTTAAGTGGTAGACCAACACAAAGTAGTTTTGAAGTTCTGCCACAATTCTTTCTAATGGATTTAGGTCTGGACTTTCACAGATGTTGGCTCTTCCTATCATTGTGAAGCAGAATTCACCAAGCGTTGGATTGTTCACCCACTAACAGAGAACGTTAGCTGGGTTTAGACCATCGTGTGGCAGGTTAGTTTTACCCTACTGATAATGTGTTGTTGCAATAGTAATTAGTACTTTCATCCGCATGCTTTGACGTAAACTCTGGATCTGGCTGTATGTTTTGGATTAGTAATCTGCTGTAAGATGACCTCCAATGTCCATGTCACATACATTGTTGTGGGAAATGCAAACATGACTTATGGTATAATTTGAACAATTTCTCTATTCTTGCCACTTCCATAAAAGTCAGATTTGTTGAGGGCACAACTAATAGGTGTGATGTCTACAGTTAGGTCCCTGCAGTTCCCCCAGAGTTACCATAGGCCTCTCAGCTGCTTCACTAGTTGATGCTCTCTTTGCCCACCCCGTCAGTTTAGGTGGATGTCTTAGGTTTGGATTGTGCCATACTCTTTTCTGTTTTCAGATTGTAGATTGAACAGAGCTCAGAGATATTTTCTAACCAAACATCTCTTTTGACTTCTCCACAACTTTCTCCCAGACCTCTATGTTCATTGGTTTTAATGATATTGTTTGCACACTAAAGTTCTCTAACAAACCTCCATGGTGTGTTGTCCTGCTGTTACCCGTCCTGATCGTCCGATGTCCTGTATCTCCGTTTCTGCCGTCATCATCATCACCTTCTCCTCCGTCAACCAGCACCCAATAAATATCCTTGCACCTTTCCATGGCGTCTGTGTTTGGGTCCATGCCTCACGCCGCACTTCCTGACAAACATGACAAAATGTGAAAAGTTCAAGGGGAGTGAATACTTTTGCAAAACACTAAACATATACCTTGAAATTCCAATTGCATGTAAAGGCCACTAGCTGTTTTAATATCATGCTGGACATTGTTCAGGATTTTACTTTGTAATTCAGCCAGTGGAGCCATCCATGGGACCAAATATCCATATTCATCCCGACCCTATATAGTGTCAAACAGAGGTGTCCTAATTGTGTCCTTGATGAAAGCCTCCCAATATTGAACACTTTAACATTCCTGTGTGTGTGCCTTCACAGAGGAAATATTTTTCTTTTCTTTTTTTCACAGGGACAAAAAAAAGAAAAGAAAAACGCGGGTCTGTTCTTATCTCTAATGATAGCTGATTCCCCAGGGGCTGGTGGCAGGACTAGCTGTGGCTTTAGTAGATTCATCAAACAAAATATGGCGCTCTTTCCTCAGGAGGCTTGGAGTCACATTGCATTATATCACTGTTAATTAGAATGAAATATGCAAGTCGCTTATTCTTTGTATTGTTTCCTGACGGATGTGCTCATGCTAACTATAGAGCACTGATTTAAGACCAAATGTTAGAAAGCTTAAGAGTTTATTTCCTCTCATTTTTCTCAAAGCAGCTGTGGGTACTTTTTTCTAGCTTTCACAGTTCTATTTTTCAGCATAACAAAGTAAGTCTGTAACTATTCCATGGAGCAAGAATAAAAACTGAGCTTTTATTAGCCATGCTGTTTCTATTGTTCCTTGAAAGCATTGTTGTCATGATTTTGGCAGCATACCAATCCTGTCTGACTGGCTGTTGAATGTTACGGGGTTTTGCTACAGTCAGTGTAAGTACCAAATAACCTCTGATCTGGAAACAGTGACTGTCAGGTCTGCACCTGTAACACAGAGACCTAGCCTCACCTTTGGACGACTGCACGTAGACACGCTTTGCATCTTGTCTGCGCTCGCTAGCCCAAGCAATGCTCTGGAGACTGGACACGATCCCAGCTGTTGTCTTCATTTTAATGCACTCTGAATAATATTAAAGCAGAATCAGTTGAATTTATTATTGCAGCTTACTCCTGGGAGAGATGCTTTTAAAGGCCAATGATTTAATTTCAACTCTTAAAGGCCATCTTCTGGTCTTAATAGTATAAAGAATTATGGCTTTTGCCATGTTTTAACACCATTGTGTACTGTGGGCAGGAGAATGAATTATTAGTAAACTGAAGCCACTGAAAACCTGCTTTTAGTGACCGTTTTTCTCTCAGTTGTTATCTCTACACCTACTCTCACATAGAACATCATGCCTGGTTATTATGATTTATATCTGCTATTAGGAGGATGGACAAATGATCCTTGTGTAGATGTGCGCATGTAGAGCAAAACAATATCTAGCTGCAAAAATGTAGTTTCTTTCTTAATATTTATACTGAATTTATAAAGCCTGTTATTCCAAATCCTACCCTGGTGTCAGGGTTCTGTCTGGGCCAAAACCATGAGTATAAAGAGATAGCTCTTATTGTTTGACGTGGGGTTGTATGTTTATTTAGCTGATTTAAGCATTTTAAGACACCTCTTACAGAAAATGTTCTAATGTACAGGATATGAACAACACTACGTGCTAGCGGATATCTATACCGGGGATCAGCAATGCTTACAAGGCAAACTTTTTGCCCTTCCTCAAACTAAATAAAATTAATTCCAAGCTGCAAAAGCTGTCACAAGAGGTTTTATGATGAATATCATAATGGCTTGCATTTATATAGCGCTTTTTGAGACCCTCAAAGCACTTTACAACTCCATTATTCATTCACTCTTACACACTGGCGGAAGCAAACTATGATTGTAGCCACAGCTGCCCTGGGGCAGACTGACAGAACCGAGGCTGCCATAACCGCCATCGGCCCCTCTGGCCAACACCAGTAGGCGGGTAGGGGAAGTGACTTACCCAAGGCCATGTAGCAGGCGGAAGCAGGAATCGAACCCATAATTTCTGGGTCACAGGCCGAAAACTCTATCACTAAACTGTACAGAATACAGAATATTTACTGTACAGAATTTGTCTCGTCAATGGTTAGATTATAAATTCTCTGTACTATTTCTGTTAATAGGCAGAACAACAAATTGAACTAATTCTTCCATTTTTGTGTAAAACTAATTTTTTTAAAATCTTAGAAGAACTTTGGCCCACTCTGATTGCAGAATTGTTTTTATCCAGTGACACTGAAAAGTTTTTTTTTTAACAAATTGGCTTTTTTAAAGTGCCCCTGGCAATTTTCATTTTGAGTTTTTTGGATATATTCTTTTAGTTTTAGGGATTAAAATTACTGATTAGTGTTTCCTTTGTCTGCCTACATAGTAAAATTAGCACTCAGAAACGGGCTGTTTTGCAGTTCAGCATATGGCGTCATTGAGTTCCAGCCAATTACCCCCTTCTCCGAACTACAACCTCCAAGTCCCTCCCCCCATGGTGCATATTTCAACCTAAACAACGAGAGTTACGGTAAAAGACAAACAAACCGACAGCATGGGGTCCAGACCGCATCAACACTGCACTGTACCTGGGTGTACAAAAGACAACAAATCTTTTTGTCTTCCCCACTTCCGAGCCACTGAAAAGCTTGTGGATGGACTTTATTTATGCAGGGAATGTACCCGGCCGACTCTCAAAGCGTGTGGTCGTTTGTGGCAAACATTTCTCTGACGAATGTTTTATTAACTTGGGACAATACAGCAGTGGATTTGTAGATCGTCTTAAACTTTTAATTCAATTTAGTTTATTTATATAGCGCCGATTCACAACAGATGTCATCTCAAGGCACTTAAGAAGTCATTTCAATACATTTATACAAACATTCCAATCAGTTAAAAAGTTTCCTATTTGAGGAATCCCAGCAGATTGCGTCAGTCATTGGCATGAGGTTGGGCTCCGATGATGGAGACTTTACAAACACAGCAATCCTTCAGCAATCCCTCATACTGAGCAAGCATGTAGTGACGGTGGAGAGGAAAAACTCCCCTTTAACAGGAAGAAACCTCCAACAGAACCAGGCTCAGTAAGAGCAGCCATCTGCCACGACTGTCTGGGGGTTTGAGAAGACAGGACAGAGACACAGTAGGAACAGAAGATCTGATATAACAGTACTTTCTATGTGACAGAAAGTAAAAACTGGATAACATGACACGGTGGATGTTCAGTTACTGGGAGCATCATCCCAGTCGATGCCCCCCGTCCAACAGGGTATTGCAGCCAAGCAGAATACCAGACAAGGTATATCTTCTATGGAGAAAAAAAAACAGAGAAAACAAGGTTAACAGTCAAAATAACAGAATGTACTGTAATACAACTGGAGAGTAGTAGTAAAAAAGGAAGTAGCAGAGTGAAGGAAATTGGTAAGTCTGTCCTCCAGCAGTCTAAGCCTATAGCAGCATAACTACAGAGCTAACTCAGGATGACCTAAACCACTCTAACTATAAGCTTTATTAAAGAGGAAAGTTTTAAGCCTGGCCTTAAAAGTAAACAGTGTCTGCCTCACGGACTAAAGCTGGGAGCTGGTTCCACAGGAGAGGAGCCTGATAACTAAAATATCTGCCTCCCATTCTACTTTTAGAAATCCTAACTACAAGTAAACCTGCCATTTGAGAGCGAAGAGCTTTGTTGGGAACATATGGAAGGTCCAGCAGGTGGAAATAATCAACAAATGGGACAGAAGGTAGAATGGCTAGGGAGACAGAAAACTCTAAAGAAACTATAAGCAAAGATAATATGTCTGGGGAGGAATCTTTAAGGAAACACTGGAAAACAGAAGGGAGAAATAAATAATGAAACTATATAAAGAAAAATTCAAATAAGAAGGTGGACAAAGAAGCAAAGGGTGAAAAACATCTAAGAACAAGGAGAAATACAGAAACAAGAAAGTGCCAGAAATAACTATTAAAGACAAAGAAAAGCTAAACATGATTTTAGAACTAAATAAGGAAAAGAACTAACAAAACACAAACACCTGGGAACTATGACAGGACCACCCCCCACAAGGGCGGCTACCAGACGCCCCCAAGAGTCCAAAAAACAAAACAAAAACCAACCCAACCAGGGTGAGTGGAGGGGGCCTCGGAAGGAGGGCAAGAGTCCAAAAACATAACAACCGAAGGCTGAAGTCCTGAGGCCTGCGACGAAGGAGCAGGAACCTGGGAGACCTGCGACAAAGGACCTGGGAGGCCTGCAGAGCTGAACCTCGTGTCTTGGTGGACTGCAAAGCTGAACCTCGTGTCTTGGTGGACTGAAGACCCACAACGTGGTGCTGAAGACCCACAACGTGGCGCTGACCCCGAGGTTGTGTCCCTCTGGAGACCCTTGGCAGAGTCAGGAGCCAGAGGCGTGTCCTCCGGAACACCCCCTGTGGAGTCAGGAGCCAGAGGCGTGTCCCCCGGAACGCCCCCTGCGGAGTTAGGAGCTAGAGGCATGTCCTCCGGAACGCCCCCTGCGGAGTCAGGAGCCAGAGGCGTGTCCTCCAGAACACCCTCGGCGGAGTCAGGAACCCGAGGCATGTCCTTCTGGACACCCTCAGTAGAGTCAGGAGCCAGGGGTGTGTCCTTCTGGACCCCCCCTGTGGAACAAGGAGTCAGGGGCGTGTTCGCCCGGGCACCCCCTGTGGAAACAGGAGTCAGGGGCGTGTTCTCCCGGGCACCCCCTGTGGAAACAGGAGTCAGGGGCGTGTTCTCCCGGGCACCCCCTGTGGAAACAGGAGTCAGGGGCGTGTTTTCCCCAACACCCCCTGCGGAAACGCCGGCAGGCCTGAACCCACTGGAGAGGTCGACGGGCTTCTGATGGCATCCGCTGGAGAGATCAGCGGGCTGCTGGCACCTGCTGGAGGAGTTTGCAGGCTGAGAGACCACTAAAACTGACTGGGAATAGGCTGAGGTTGAATGCGGTGGCTGAGAGGATTCTGAGGTGGAGATGACATGCTTAGAGCGTCTCTTACGGCGTGGTTTGGGGGTTAGAGGTGAAGTAGCAACTGGTGGAGAAGATGAGCAGCTGGAGTTGGAGTTAACCGATTTAAAAGGTCTAGTCCTGGGATCGGATGTGGTAGCCATGGTGTCATAGAAAAGTTTAACTGTAACATGCAATCTGTTCCGGTCTTTATCGGTGAGGTCAGCTGCTGGGTCCTGTAACTTGCTGGTTCGTTCTGTCATGTTTGTGTAAAAAACCCAAAGGCAGCAACAGTTAAATGATTTAATAATTAACAAAAACAAGGAACAAAAACTTACAGAACTCCGAGAATCAAAAAATCCTGAGATGAGGGCGGAGCAACAGGAACTGGGCAGGAATCAGGATCAGACAGGGAAAGAATGACGACAAACCACCGAGTAGTGACTGAAGGAGAGATGAATATATACTGAGGAGGGAATGAGGAAGTGACAGAGAAGACCAATGACCAATTAGTGAGAGCAGATGCAGGTGAAAGGGAGAGAGCAGGTGGAAATAATCAACAACTGGGACAGAAGGTAGAATGGCTAGGGAGACAGAAAACTCTAAAGAAACTATAAGCAAAGATAATATGTCTGGGGAGGAATCTTTAAGGAAACACTGGAGAACAGAAGGGAGAAATAAATAAGGAAACTATCTAAAGAAAAATACAAATAAGAAGGTGGACAAAGAAGCAAAGGGTGAAAAACATCTAAGAACAAGGAGAAATACAGAAACAAGAAAGTGCCAGAAATAACTAATAAAGACAAAGAATAACTAAACATGATAATAGAACTAAATAAGGAAAAGAACTAACAAAACACAAACACCTGGGAACTATGACAAAGACAGCAACTTCTGTCTCGTCAGAATTTAAGAGCAAAAAGTTTAGAGTCATCGATGATTTTATGTCTTCCAGACATGCCTGTAATCCACCTAACTGACTGGGTTCATCAGGATTTATGGATATATACAGTTGTGTATCATCGGCATAGCTGTGGAAATTGATCCCATGCTGTCTAATGATTCTACCATTTGGGAGCATATAATTTATATGGTGAAAAGAATTTGTCCAGATCCCTGTGGAACTCCAGAAGTAACCCTTGAGTGTGAAGAACATTTAAGAATTAGATGAACAAACTGGAATCTATCAGACAAATATGATTTAAACCAGCCTAGTGCTGTTCCTTCGATCCCTGCAACATGTTCAAGCCTTTCTAAGAGAATATTATGATCGACTGTGTCAAAAGCAGCACTAAGATATTGGATAAGAAAGGAAGGTTAGATATAGGTCTGTAATTAACTAAGTCATCTTGATCAAGGGAAGGTTTTTTGAGTAAAGGTTTAATTACAGCTATTTTGAATTCCTGTGGTACGTATCCGTTTACTAAGGATAGATTCATCATATCCAAAATGGGGCCATGAACCAAATAGAACACTTCCTTAAATAATTTGGTTGGGATTGGGTCCAACATACAAGTTGAAGGTTTAGATGAGGCTAGTATTTTTGATAATTCCGAAAGCTCGACTGAATCAAAACAGCCTAAGCACAATTGAGGTTCTACAGTTCTTTCCGATGCTGCCTCATTTACTGAGGAAGAAGTAATCATGTTTGGGAGGATGCCAATTATTTTATTTTTAACAGAATTAATTTTATTTATGAAGAATCCCATAAAATCATCACTGCTAAGAGCTGGGGGAATAGTTGGCTCAACAAAGCTATGACTTTGTGTAAGTTTGGCAACTGTACTAAAAAGAAACCTAGGATTGTTTTTATTCGCCTCTTTTAATGATGAAAAATGTGCTATTCTAGCTTGTCGAAGGGTCTTTTTATACAGCAGTAGACTGTTATTCCAGGTTAAATAGGAATCCTCTAGATGTGTAGAGCGCCCATTTTCTCTCCAACTTCCTAGTGTTATGCTTTAAAGTACGCAACTCTGCATTAAACCAAGAAGTCAGCCTCCTAGGGCTAGTCACTTTCTTTATTCAGAGGGCTACACTAACTAATGCCCAACGCAATGAGGAAGTAACGCTGTGAACCAGACCATCAATATGGAATTGCTGCCATCCACTGTGTTACTCTGAGACACTGAGGAAAGTAAGAATGGAACAGATTTTACCAGGATCAATACCAACTCTCCGTGAATGCAATATTGCGTGGAGATTGAGTATGGGGGTACCAGGCCCCTTGATATGGGCTGTTAGGTCCCTGTACGACCAGTGTCAGAGGTTGGCTCACATTGTCTGCAGTAATTAGGCTCGTTTCCGATGACAGTTTGTCTCTGCCAAGGTTGCCCTTTGTCCCAGATTCTGCTCATAACTTTTATGGACATGATTTCTAGGCACAGCCAAGGTGTTGAGGGGATTTGTTTAGGTGGCACAAGGATTGGGTCTCTGATTTTTGCAGATGATGTGGTCCTGTTGTCTTCATTGGAACGTGATCTACAGCTTTCGCTGAAGCGGTTCACGGACGAGTGTGAAGTGGCTGGGATGAGCATCCGCACCTCCAAATCTGAGACCATGGGGTGAGGGTTAGGGACCATGTCTTAAGCCAGAAAACGGTAGAGTGCCGTCTCCAGGTCAGGGATGAGGTCCTGCCCCAGTGGAGCAGTTTAGGTATCTGGGGGTCTTGTTCATGAATGAGGGAAAAAATGAAATGAATCAATAGGTGGATTGGTGTGGCGTCTGCAGTGTTGTGAGTGCTGTACCAGTCTGTCATGTTAAAGACAGAGCTGAGTCAGTTGAGGTGACTTGGGCATCTGGTAAGGATGCCTCCTGTACACCTCCCTGGTGAGGTATTCTGGGTACGTCCCACCGGGAGGAGACCTAGAGGAAGACCCAGGACACACTGGAGGGACTATGTTTCTTGGCTGGCCTGGGAACACCTTGGGATTCCCCCTGAGTAGCTGGTCCAAGTGGCTGGGGAGAGGGAAGTCTGGGTCTCTCTGCTTAAGCTGCTGCACACGCAACCCGACCTTGGACAAGTGAAAAAAAAGCTGAGTCAGTTGAGGTGGCTTGGGCATCTGGTAAGGATGCCTCCTGTACACCTCCCTGGTGAGGTATTCCGGGTACGTCCCACTAGGAGGAGACCTAGAGGAAGACCAAGGACACACTGGAGGGACTATGTTTCTTGGCTGGCCTGGGAACGCGTTGGGATTCCCCCTGAGGAGCTGGTCCAAGTGGCTGGGGAAAGGGAAGTCTGGGTCTCTCTGCTTAAGCTGCTGCACCCGCGACCTGACCTCGGGCTAGTGGAAAAAATGGATGGATAGATGGATGAAAAATACAAAATCCAAAGAAGTCAAAAGGGGGTAAATACTTTTGTTATGGCATTGTATTCATTTTTTCCACCAATGTCATTGTACACTAGAAACTCTGTGGAGATATTGGACTAAAACACAGAAATAAAGCAGAATGTAGCCTTTTTAAGTCAAAATTCTGTTCAGTTCCAAACTTTTGAAGAGCCACAGTCGAGAAACTGCAAAGCACATAGGGCTTTAGAACTGTCGGTTGAAGACAACTGGTCTACACTTTTGAGACTTGTTAAGTGTGTCACAGTTTTCTCAGCCAAACACCATCCTTGTTACTAGTTAATATAGCTCCCAGCGGTATCACTTCTCCTCTTTGGCTACAACTAATCAGTCCGTTTTAAATCAACCAAGAGTGGAGTAAACTTGTTTTTGTGTAAAAAGGTCTCATCGAGGATGGTTCCTGTGCTTCTCCACATCTTGTTGCCATCCCTACAGACACAATCAGATAATGAGGCAAAATGAAACAGCTGGAATCTACACCAGTGCAACTTTGCACATTACCACATATCTTGAGAAAACAGCATCAAAGTTAACATCAGTCTTTCAAAAATATAAAGTTGTATCCCCTGGATGTGAACATTTTTAGTTTGAATTGTTTTCCAGTAACTTAAATTAGCTAAATCGTTGAGACCCAACAAAACTAGCTCCATGGATTTCCTCACTTACCTACAAACTCACACTAAAAACGATCTTTCGACATGAAAACAATTTATGACGATAACTTTACAGAACTTCAAAAACGTCTTACCCCTTTCATTTTGGTGAGTTGGGAGTTCTAATCTCACTGACCCGCTTCTCAGTTGGTACTAGTAAACCACTATCATGTGCACAAGAGCTTGAACACTTGTGAGTCAACTATGAGAGCTGCTTTTGTTACTTTGTCCCACTGTGTGCATTATGCCTCACAGCTAGGTCAGAGAACCCTAACAGCAATGCACATGTAGCAATTACTAAGGAGGTGTTGAGAACAGTAGCTTATTTAAATGAGGAAGTTTTTTTTTCCTCTTCTTCCTTTTGCTATGCATCTCCTTGTAAACCCGAGCAGAGCTGCGACAAAGAGAAAGAGCACAGCATTCTCTTTCCCTCTCTCTCCTGTTCTGCGCCTGGTAGTTTGACGCCCGCTCCGGGGCTCAACATCAGAGGAGCGGCTACTGAAAAAACAGGTTATATGGGTCCTTGCACACAGCCTGCCTGTGGTGCTGCCTGAAGGACTGCCATGGAAACAAGGAGTGTGACAGGCTCCGGGGGGATCCGCCACAGCTGCAGGCACTTCCTTTCTGACAGCCTGATGAAGACATCACTGCCACACCATGCACAACAACAACAACTACTGGAAGAAAAAATACGATCAAACAATGTTAACTGCTGTGTGGCTGAAATGTTCATTAGCAGGCTTGTAAAACATCCTGGGAATTCCCCCACCACATTTGGGGACCATATTGAACAGTGACTTCCTCTGGTGAGATTTCCAAGTAACTGTCCCAGGAGAAAATACACTGATAAATAATTCCTTAAATATGATTACACCACGCCGAAGAAGGGCTTATATGTGTTTGTGTGTGGAATGTATGTGTATATGTAATATAAATGTGCACTGATGTGTGAGAAGTCATACCAACAATTGTTGAAACCCTGTCAGAGTCTTGTCTATATCCCACTGAATATGAATGATACAGGGAACATCCAAGAGCATAACCTCTGTGTCGCGGATTGAGAGATGTGACAGCTTGGA